>JAUCBJ010008721.1:0-33388 GCA_032718475.1 Nemertoderma westbladi
CCATGTCCGCTAAAACACGTATATAGCAGAATTACTTTTATGTCCGTTAAAACACCTGTAAAGGTACCTTGCGGGCGAGGGGAATATATATACAGTTAGAAAACCTTTTTTAGAGTATTCCAGCGCCGGGGGGGGGAACTGGCCAGCAAAGGCAAACGTATCAGTTATCCCACAAAAGCTTTTACAGAGGGTTGAAGCTGAAAGTTACCGGCAATCTCAGAGACCAATCGTCACTGAAATAATGAAGGAGAGGGCAGAACTTAGAAAGATCAAGTGTGAAACAGTTCACGATCAGCTGTCCTACGAGTCGAAGTACCTCCGTACACTTTCTTGCGAGAAGGGGGCCTCAGCATGGCTGTCAGCCATCCCTATTCAAAAATACGGATTTTCCCTACATAAAACAGCCTTCCGGGATAGTCTGTGTTTGCGATATGGGTGGCTGCCAGACAAGTTGCCTTCCCACTGTGTCTGCGGGATTCCATTCGACATCTCACACTGTCTCCATTGCCCGACAGGTGGTTACCCTACCATAAGACACAATGAGATTAGGGACTACCTGGCCGAACTCCTCAATGAGGCAGCTCACGATGTTGAGGTAGAGCCCACCCTACAACCTGTGGAAGACGAGGAGTTCCGGTTGGCTGGCACCACCCGCGAACCGGACGCCCGTCTCGATGTCGCCGCCAGTGGATTATGGGGAGGTCGTTTCGAAAGGATTTACGTCGACGTGAAGATTTTCAACCCTCTATGCGCGTCGAACCCTCGTTCCATTCCCTCCGCATACAGAAAACACGAAGGCGACAAGCGGAGAAAGTACGAGGAGCGAGTGAACTCGATCGAGCACGCCGGATTCGTGCCCTTCGTCATGGCGACGACGGGTGGAGCCAGCCGAAGTGCGCATGCCATCATAAACCGGATCGCACTTATAATATCCGAAAAGAGAAACTCTCCCTATTCAAAGACTGTGCCCCTTATAAGAACCCGGTTGAATTTCGCTCTTCCCCGGTCTTCAATTATGTGTCTACGGGGGGTTAGGACTCCAAAACAGAAACGCCTAATCCAACCCTTCCGTGACATAGGGATGGAGTGCGCGGCGACTGAGGGGTTAAACGGCGACATCTAAGGGTTCTGGTAACTGGCCGCGAATATGGATAACAATAGTGTAACTGGAGAAAGAAGGTGGACAAAGAAATGATAACTTCTTATTGATGCTACTTATTGGACCTTCTTTTAATATTAACTATTTTAATAATTTTGTAACTTTAATACAGTACGTTGATTTTATCAGTTTGTGCTACTACTACGGCAACATATTACGTTCTTTTGAATAAAAAGTGGAGTATCAGAAAAAAAAAAATCCTACTGTACACAGTACAGTACCTAATACAGTAATCTTAATCGTACTTTACTGTACGCAGTACAGCAAAACAATACACGCTCTACTGTATTAGGTACTGTACCGCTAATCTGCCGTCCAACAGTAAGTAGTGGTTTTGTATTTAGCAACCCTACATTACAATTAATATACTCCTGATTGCCCCGTCTAATAAATAGAGCAATTTGGGTCTTTATTGGTTGGGCTGGGGTAGTTTGTTTAACAGTAGAGCGTGCAGGCCTCTCCCGGATACATCTGGAGCTTCCTAACTAACCCAATTCCTGCCCCCTAATACTACAAAATAGAGACAAAATCTGGATTATCAGCCCCCTAACTGCCGTACCGGCGAACCTGGATCCCTACACCGTAAACCTCTAGCCGCGATAGTACTCCCGCCAGCACTGCTCGCCCTTGAATCCTCCGCACTCCCTTCGTCGCTAACCCCCCAATGCGCCCGCCGCGCTTACCGGTAACTTAGCTCTCCGTCATAATGAGTGACGTATATGAATAGGGGGGTTTGGTGGACTTAGTATGACGTATATTAGTGGTGTAAATATAAGTATGGGTATACAACAAACCAAGCATTAGGCCTAGGTGTACTGCATGATTGACAACTATAGCAGAAGTACTACACATACTTCTTTCCTGCATTGTTTTTGGTTGCCTAGCAACGATATACTATGTTGCTGAGTTACAGCGCTAGGATACCAATACAGCAAAACTTGATTGTTTTTACGGCACTAGAGCATAGAATATATATAGTATTTATATTGTAGGTATAATTCAATGGGTCTCCCTGTCTCCCGATTGTGTATTTCACAAATATATCGGGTCTGTGAATCCATAGCGCTGGGGGGGTCGGATATTGCGCCCAGAATGTGTAATTGATTGGGTCCGTTGGTCCGCGCGTTGTGGTGGGGTCGGTGCGGCAATGTCGGCCCAGGTCGGGGGTGTCACTGGCCTAGGGGCCTCGGGCTCTGGGGCAGCGGGCGGAGCGATTTGCGGGATAGCCGGGGGAGGGCTGGGTAGGATCGGAGTGGGAGTGGGTGGTCCACCTTCCGAGGCGGTGCGTGGGCGGAGGAAGACACGGTTGCGCTGCAGGATGCATCCACTCTCCTGGCGGACCATGTAGTCGTGGTTCGCCAGCACCTCGACGACCACGCCTCGTCCCATCCAACGCTTGGTGGTAGCGTCTTGGACGAGGACGGGTGTCCCTACGGGTATGGCATGGAGGGGGCAGGTACGGAGGTCGTAGGCTGCGCGGAGGTTGCTTTTAGTCTGTTCGGCAACCTCGTCGAGTTCCTGGAAGCTCTTCCTCCACTTGGGGTCGAATGAGTTGAAGTGGGCGGGCAAAGCTTCCTGGATATTGCGTCCGTAGAGGAGTTCCGCATGTGAGCGCCCTCCATATCATGGGGTGTTGCGGAACGCGAGTACACCCTGGGCTATAAGGTCGATGTCGTGGTTGGCGCCCCGGACGAGTCGCTTCATCACCTTGACGGCGGCTTTGGCGTGGCCGTTTGTGCGGGGTAGGTGGGGCGACGACGGTTTTAAGTGAACCCCCCAGTTGTTGAGGAAGTTCTTCACGGCCTCGGATACGAACTGTGGGCTGCCATCTGGGTGGAACTCCAGGGGGACTGCTGTGGCGGGGAACAGGAGCCGGAGGTTACGGATGATGGCAGCGGATGTCGTATCGGAACCGAGGAGGAACAACGTGGGCCAGCCGGTATATTCGTTGGTGGCGACCATGTAGTTGGTGCTGTCGACGACAAATAGGTCGGCGTGGATCCTCTGGAATGGGCGGGTGGTCTCGGGGTTCCGTTGGAGGGGTTCTGGTGCGTGGGAGGGCAGGGACGACTGGCAGGACTGGCAGCATTCGATGGCGACGGCGATGTCGTTCGATATCGTAGGCCACCAGACCGACCGGGCCGCGCGTTCCCGGGTTTTATTGAGTCCCTGGTGGGCGGCGTGGAGCAGTTGGAGGGTGTTGGGCCGGAGCGCCCCCGGGATGTAGACCTGCGGCCCGCGAAGGATTACTCCATCACGGACCATCAGTTCAGTGCGGTGCTGGAAGTAGGGCCACATGTTGTCATTAGCCAGCCAGCCGTCCCGGATCGTGGCGAGACGCGCCACGTAGATCGGGTCGACGGCACCGGCTGTCCGGATCTCCTGGAGGCGGGCATCGCGGTCGTCGATCGTCGGAATGGACTCGGCGAGGGCAGCGGAGACGATAAACTCGCGGTCGTTGTCATCTTCGGCTGCGAGGAAGAAGTCGTCCGGAGTGGGTTTCTTGCACGGGCAGCGGGAGAACGCGTCGGCAACGAGGTGGCGGGCCCCTTTCTGGTGGCGCGCGGTAAAGTTAAACCGCGAGAGGGCCGTCTTCAGCTTTAGTACCCGATTGTTAGTGACTTGGTCGAGTCGCCTGTCGTTTAGGATGGGTATTAAGGGGCTGCAGTCGGTGACTAGTTCGAAGTGGTTCAGCCCGTGTAGAAAGTACCGGCATTTATGAGCCGCCCATGCCGCCCCGAGGGCCTCCAGCTCGGCCATCCTGGACCAGTTTGCCTCGTGTTTGGCGAGTGTTCGGGAGTCGCACTGGATGGTGAGCCATCGGTTTGGGGCCGGGTGCCACTGCTGGAGGAGGAAGCCAAGGCCGTGGAGGCGCGAGGCGTCAGTCAGTAGTTCAGTCCGCCTGTCGGGGTGGAAACCTGAGAGGTATAGTGGACTCGACAGCGCGGTCCGGGTTGCCTTGAACGCGTTCTGGTGCTGCGGAAGCCAAACCCAGGCGGCCCTGTCCGTGTTGAGACCGCGGAGGGGGTCGACGAGTTGGGAGATCTCGGGAGTCGAGTTTCCCAACTGTTGGACGTGGCCCAGGAATGAACGAGGTTCGCGGCGGTTAGTTGGGGCCAGGAAGTGGTGGAGGTCGTCGGTGAGGGCTGGATCGATATGGTAGTGCCCGTGACTGACAAGGTAGCCCCCGAACCGGACCTCGGGGAGGCAGTACTGAACTTTGTCGGTGTTCAGCAATACGTTGGTGGTGTCGCAGGCTGCGAGGACGCAGGCGACGGCCTCCGGGTGTTCCTCGGCCGTGTCGGTGTGGATGATGACATCCTCCACTATCCGCCCGATGTTGGGGACTCCGCTGAGGGCGCGCACCATCCTCGCGTTAAACACATTGGAGCTGCCGTGCCACCCCATGGGCATCCGTCGGTAGCGGAAGCGGCCGCGTGGGGTTGTGAAGGTGGTGAGACGGCGGCTGGCGAGGTCGAGGCCCACCTGGTGAAACCCTTTAAGACCGTCGAGAACGGTGAAGTAGCGGGCCGAGGTGGGAATTCTCGAGACGACGTGGAACGGAGAGGGGGAGAAGTAGTTGGGGCGAACTGTGGCTTTATTAAGTTCGCGTAAATCAACCGTTATGCGGACTTTGTTGGGGTCGCTTTTCTTCCGCGTGACGACCATCGGGCTGAGCCACTCGCCCGGGTTGTTCTCGTCCACGGCGAGCTCCAGGATTCCCATGGCGATCTGGTTGTCGAGTTCCCGGTTGAACGCAGCCTCCAGGTTGACAGGGATGGAGCGGTTCGTATAGGACTGGTTGGGCTGGGCGCCGGGGGTGAGGTTTATGGTGAGTTCCCCTCCCGCCATGATTCGGCACTGCCCTGACAGTGGGCGGGGGAAACGGCGGTGTAGGGCTTCCCAGTCGGAGTGGGCGGATGCTACTGGGGGTGCCGGAGCGCCCGGTGGGGATGACAGTGTGTTGGCGTTGGGTTTGGGTGGCCCAACCAGGACTGGTGGCTGGGCATCGGTGGGTGGCAGCGGAGTGATTGGCTTGGTTTGTTCTATAACCATGTGGTTCGTGATTGCCACCAAGTTGCCACTGCGGAGTATCGGACTCTGCAGTACTCCCAGGGTGAAACACACCCTTCGGGAGAGGAGGGGCTGTTGCAACCCGTCGAGCACCCATAGGTTGGTGGTGCACACAGTTCCGAGGGCGGTGCACTGGAGGGTGGCGTTAAATATCCCCGTAAAGGTCCACCCGAGGCGGCTCCCATTGGTGAGGCGGGGTGCCAGCGGGGTCTCGGAGTCCTTGTGGCTCGTCATCGGTTGGCCATCGGGGTGGCGGAGGTTCTCGTGGCGGCCTCCGAACGCCCTGTAGATCCGCCAAGGGATGGTGGTCACGTTGGCTCCGGAGTCCTGACAGCTCCGGGATACCTCGGGTCGGGTCTTTGGTGACCTGGAAGCCGATGGTCACGGTTTCGAGGGACTCGAGTCTCTCCATGGCCAAGACATCCGGGATGGAGTCCAGGTCGAGTCCGTCCAGGATCGTGGACCAGACCTGGGCATTGTGGGCGGACTCGTGGTCGTCCCGTCCGTTGTCGGGTTCCTGGGTGGTGTAGTTGGTCCGTGGGTTCGGCGTTGGACGGCTGCGGCACATTCGGTCATAGTGGCCGACTTGGTTGCAGTGGCGGCAACGGGCCATAGCGCCCGGACAACGTTTGCCGGTCTGGTGTGGGGGGTAACCGCACTGAGGGCACTTGGAGGATGACTTCGGTTGTCACTCCTCGTGGACCGGGCCCTGTTGGTAGCGCCGGGGTGCGGCTGTAACGCGGGTGACGGCGGCGGTGGGGTTCGAGGGCAGGGCGAGCTATACGGCGTCCTTGCGTGCTGCCCAGACGGCTTGGGCGAGCCGCAGTGCATTGCCGAGGGAACAGTCGTTGGGGAGGCGGAGGAGTTGCTCTGTAACTTCTTTGTCACCGAATCCCGCAGTGAACTGGTCCAGGAGGCAGTCCTCTTAGTGGCGAGCGCGGCGAAGTCGCACTTGGCGGCCAGGTCCCGGAGGGTGACGAGGAAGGACTCCGGACTCTCCTCGGGGAGGCGGTGACGTCGGGCCAACTGCTGCCAGTAAACCCGTTGGTTGGTCCCGCCGTCGATGTGCCGTCCCAACTGATCGATGACGTCCTCTGAGTTCGCGTTTTGTTTGGTGGTAAGGGCGAGCCCCTTTACTACCGCGTTAGTGGCGCGAGAGAATGCCGCAGTGAGCGCGGCGCGACGTAGGCGGAGGGTGGATCGACGTAGGTCGTTGGTGACGGCAGCATTCGGGGGATTCGCCGGGTCGGAGATGAACAGGTTGAGGAGTCCCGATGTGGCGAGGAAGGCGTCCCATTCATCCTTCCAGAGGTCCCACGTTGCCTTCTCTGACTCGATGTCGAAGGCGGGTGGGGAGCTTCGCAGGATGAAGGTGTGGGGGTTTCGTGGATCTGTCGCCATGTTGCTAGTGGGGAATAGTAGGAGTTCGTAGGTCCAGTTTATCGGCGTGTTCGGCAGCACTGCGCCATGACGTATATGAATAGGGGGGTTTGGTGGACTTAGTATGACGTATATTAGTGGTGTAAATATAAGTATGGGTATAGAACAAACCAAGCATTAGGCCTAGGTGTACTGCATGACTGACAACTATAGCAGAAGTACTACACAATGAGTAGCTACCGTAGCGGCACATGCAAATCACAAAGTCTGACAGTCTAAGAAATCACGTAGGATTATTGTCGAAAGGAATCACATAGAACCATTTACTAAAGGGTAGAAATCATAGTTCCAATTTGTAATTAACAGTGATCGTTGAGATTGATCGAGAAACACAAACAAGAATCAAACAGAAATTGCAACTTAGCAAATCATTGCAAGAAATCAAAAGGGCAGTAATTTACACAGAAAACTAAGCATCGAATAATAGTGGAAGGTGAGCTGGGTTGGTTTCGTTTGTGTGTGTGTGTTCGTTAACAATGGAAGTAGGCCAATTTATAGGTGATTTGAGAAGGGTGATGCAATCGATCTCTCATTGGCTCCCCAATCCGAGCTACCATTAGACCAACCTGGAAGCAGTTAGGCCAATAAGAGAGCCGGATTGTGAACCTATTGCTCCCTGAAATCGCAAATTGCCACCATATAAGGTAATTTTGCCGATGCTTAATTTCGCGGTACTAATAATATCATGCACAAATATAAATTTAGCGCAATTATAAAGAAATTAAAACCAGTAGCTAGGCTCATCAAGGTTAATAACGGCAAGCCCATATCCAAGGTCCAACAAGGACTTGCTACCCTGGAACTATCTACTTATATCCTATTACAAAATTACATAGGTAGGCAGTTGTTGTCTATATGTGTTTAGCCTACGGCCATACCTCAGACAGTACTGCACCTACCGGTACGGTGGTACGAGATGCCAGCAGGCAGGTGGAAAAGTATGCCGTTGCCTGATAACTTACAACATGTTGACGCTATAAGTGTGCTAACAGCCGCACAAATTAATAAGTTGAACAATGCACAGCTGAAGGAGGCGCTGACACGACTAACTGAGCACCAACAGTTGGGGAATACAGCGAATACCGGTGCCGGTACCTCAACTGCCGGAGTCTCAGGTGGTGTGGGAGATGGCGGTGTTAGTAGACAGATTTTGGAGGAGATCAGATCATTAAGGGATGAGGTGAAACAGTTATCGACGCTAAAGGTGAACATCAAAATTAAACTCCGCATTCTCGATTATTAATCAGCAGCAGGCTTATCTCGAGCGAATCGACGGGGATAAACGGCGACTAAACCTTATTTTCACAGGAGTCGCCGAGGCTACGATGGATAATGAAGATAATCTTGTGAATAAGGTTAAAGAAACTGTTCTAGCAATGCAGCTTAACGATGAAATGGTAGAGCAAGTTCAGCACTGGGACATCAGGCGGCTTGGTCAGCAGCGAAGTGATGCTTGGAGGAGCCGACCAATTCTGGTTGTTGTCCCCAATGCAGAAACGAGCTTAGCGATAATTTCTGCTGCAAAGAACCTGAAGACAGCAGGAGATGATTACAGGAAGGTCTATGTAAAGCGGGATACCCATCCCGCTGTCAGACGAGGAGGCTCGTCTGAGGAAGCGGGTCCACGATGAGCGTGCTAGGCCGGAAAACCAGGGTGTCACGATTACGTACGATTATAAACGGCGTGTTGTGCTGCGGGAAAATGTACCTATAGATCGATACTCATGCCCTCTATTTTAGGGGTGTGGGGCACAGAGTCCCTTCGTCGGGAACTCAGATAATTACAAGGAATTAAGAGTTCTAGCTTGGAATATTTGTAGTGTAAAGGATAAACTGTTAAATCGAGATGTACTTTCAATTTTAATGGATTACGATGTTGTATTTATTAGCGAAATTAAAACTCGGTGTAACATCAGGATACCTGGATTTATCACGTACCCGAATGTGTCTGACTCGCCCCACAGAGGGGGTATCATAATGCTGATTAAGTCAAGCCTCAACGATTATGTTGAAAGAATTGACGCATCTATTGAGGGACAGATCTGGTTTGAATCGACTCTCATACCCGGGCTGTTATTGGGTGGAATATATATCCCCCCTATGCGGTCACCATACTTTACTGAGTCGCTGTTAGCGAGTATACACGGAAAACTAATTGAGAATAAGAAAGTCATTGTTTGCGGAGACTTCAACGCACGAGTTGGGAAACCAGATCTACTGATTTTTGATGAGGCCTTCACAACGACAGCTGCGATTTATCATGATGTACGTGATATGGTGGTTAATCCGATGGGTACTCGACTTCTGGACGTTTGTCGGTCATCTGATTCGGTAGTGCTAAACCATTTGCTCAAACCAGATGGCGCTCAACTAGGTGGAGGACTGTCTTACAGGCAGGGAAAGATCTGGAAGTCTGAAATAGATTTGGCTGTATCTACGGCGTCGGCATTGAGGTTGGTCAACTCAGTGGAATTAAAACCGGATTATACCTGCTCGGACCACGCACCTTTATCAGTCAACATTCACGTTGATCCCCAAACTTGTTTCTCGTTACCGAAGTTAGTAGAAAGATCTGAAACTCTGGGTATAAGTATATGTGAGAGATCACAGGGAACTGCTACTACCCCGCGAACTCTATCTCATAGTAGAGTAAACTGCGAAAGATTTACACAATTAATGACCTCGATAAACCCGCTCCACTGAATGTGAATTCAGAAGAGGCTTCAGATGAATGCGTACGTCAGACTTTTCGTACCATCGATGAAACCGCTAGAACCTGTTCTTGTGCTAGAACAGACACAGTCCATTCTGATAAATCTAGATGGGAGCGCCTGGTGTCGGGGAATGATCCAAAATTAATTTGGACAGCTATAAATTGGAAGGGTTTTTTAGAACAGGATAACACGACAAGCAAAACGATGCCTGAAGATATGTGCTTCAAGTCACATTTCGAGAACTTGTTGGGGGATAGTCAGCGTTCAGTTAAGCCTGTAGAGTTTGTGGACCTCAGTGATGCCCCATATGTCCCGTGTCTGGATGACCCGTTCACAGAAAGGGAGTTTGCGGAGACATTGGCAGACATAAAGCCAAACAAGGGATACATCGGGATTGCCCTGGGTCTCTTTTTGGCCTTACCTGGAAATTGGCTCTTGTTCTTCCTGTCTCTACTGAACTCCGTCTTCCAATTTAATTGGTACCCGAAAAGTTGGCGTTGCAGTAAACTCTTAGTATTATTTAAGTCAGGATGTCGGATGGCCTGCGGGAACTATCGCGGGATCTCTATAATGTCTACATTAGCCAAGGTGTACGATCTCCTGTTAAATGCGAGACTAATGCGGTGGTGTAGAATTGACAAGGCACAAGCGGGCGGACAACCCGGCCACGGCTGTATGGAACATATTGTTGCCTTACGCTTGATAATTGATTACGCGATGTGTAAAAGACAGAAGCTGTATATAATATTCGTCGACCTCAGCAAGGCTTACGATCGTGTTCCAAGGGACTTGCTATTACAACACCTAAAAGGTCTCGGTTGTGGCGGCATTATGTTGTGTGCGCTTAGAGCCGCATATACCGGTACCAAACAGATGCTGAAAAGTGCACTAATAATTACTACAGTAGGTGTCCGTCAGGGGGCGCCAACCTCAGTTACATTATTTTGCATTTATATAGATAGATTGGTTACTATGATATCATCAGCTGTGCGGACTGATGGGTTTTTGGGTGTTATACATGTTTTATTATTAATGGATGACACGGTTATTTTAGCTTGTTCCCGTGAAAGTGCAATTGCTAAATTAGAGGGTTTGAATTCTTTCTGTAAAATTTCTGGTATGAGAGTAAACGAAAAGAAAACGAAATTTTTTGTCATTAATGGTAATGCCTACGATAAACAACCATTTTGTAATATTATAGAAAACGTTACGGTTAGACTTTATGAAAGTTATTTATACTTAGGTGTTTACTTTACTGGCGATGGCCGTGTAAATTCTAGTATATATGTGCAAAAATCGAAGTGGGAGGAAACTGCGAATAAGTTTGCTATTTTTTGTTCTGTTAATTCTAGCATGCCCTTTCATATTAAAAGAAAGGTTTTTGATGCAGCGGTGTTATCTGGTTTGTTATATGGTTCTGAATCCTGGTTATCTACCAACACTAAAATAATATCTAGGTATTATTATTCTATGGTGAAATCGTTGTTAGGTGTACGGCACGCGTGTCGACACCAAATGAACTCTGCTTACTAGAAATTGGTTTACCTTATATAGATTATTACATTTGTCGAGCTAGGAAAAGGTTCATTGGTAAAATGTTAAAAAATAATAACAGCGATTTACCCTTCCGTAGGATATTTGATATGTGTAAAGAAAATAATACCAGTGGTTACTTAATGCTAAAAGAAGCGATCGATTTTAATGAAAAACTAGATCCCCTGATTAACGTAATAAACAGTATAAAAAATAGACCTAATAGTGCGACTAAATTTGAAACATATAAAACTATTATTAATCCAAACTTGAAACCGCATCCTCTATATTTTCATACATCGACTTACGTACCGGATTATATTAGGCTTAACTTTACCAGGGTTCGGCTTATGCCCCATTGCTTAATGCTTAGGTGTGGAGACTGGTCGTTGGTCACGCATACCCAGGGAGCAGCGGGTCTGCCCGTGTGACGGTCTGTCTGTACAGACTGAGTCACATGTATTGCTTGACTGTCCCACCTCACAGCACCTTCGCAACAACGAGGCAAATTCTGGTCTAATGTTTTCTTTGTTAAGCGATTTGTTTGACCCTAGTAAGGTAATGTATTTTCGATTGTGTAAGTTAAGTATATTAGTGTTGTTCTAGAATTATACAAATAATGATTATTCTCTGGACAATGTCTGAATCATTTATTGAGTTAGATAGTGCTTTGTGCCCGATGTTAGATTGTTTTATGATTATATACAATATTGATGTAATGTGGTGTTATATATATTGTTAGATATTGTCAATAAATAAATAAATAAAAATAGGGCTACATACTATGCAAAATGGATGAGTTCAAATGTATGGGCGTTTCAACTTCCTTATCTAAATATTATTGCGCGTTATGCCTTATCTAAATAATTATACTGCATCACGGACTAATATATGATACTATATAATGGACTAATATATGATACTATATAATGGACTAATATTTTATACTGTATAATGGACTGATATTTTACATAATGTAGGTACAGCGCCATATACCGTAACAGGATCGTTTTTCTAGCACGATGATAGATGGGTTAATACGTGTTGGAGGGAGATTAACTAATGCTCCATTGTCCTTTGACACTAAGTTTCCCATACTCATTAGAAATCTTGAAATACAAATCAAGATGATTGTAGATGTTCACAGTAGGCTTTACCATGCTGGTAGAGAACGAGTTCTTAGCGAAATTCGAACTCGCTATTATTTCCATAAACCCTGTAGAGCTCTGAACCAAGTTCTTAGGAACTGTATACCCTGTAGGAAAGCATTCAGTAGGCCTTTAACACAGCGAGAGGCAGAATTACCTAGGGAACGAGTAAGCTCCTATAAACCACCCTTAACTAATACTGTTGTGGATTTATTTGGCCCTATTGAAGTATATCGTGCTGGGACTATAGTCAAGCAATGGTGTGTCATCTTTGTCTGTATGACTTGTAGAGCGATCCATCTAGATATGGTGAACGATCTATCTACCAACAGCTTCATACTGAGTTTACGCCGACAGATTGCTCGTTTAGGGACTAGCAACACTATGAGATCCGACAAAGGAACGAACTTCATTGGCACCAATACTGAGATCAAGGCTTACGTGAAAGATTGGAACCAAAGACAGGTGGACGATCAGCTAAGAGTAACAGCATCTAGCTGGACATTCAACACCGCCGACGCCCCTTAGTGGGGAGAAAGTTGGGAGAGATTAATACAGAGCGTGAAGACCGCATTTCACTTTATAGTGCCGTGCCGCGCGTATCTCACCGACGAACTTTTGCGGACGTTAATGTAAGAAATCGCCCCCTTTCTTAACGAGAGACCGCTTATGCCAGTCTCATCGAGTCCCGACTCCCTAGAAGCGCTAACACCCGCGCATTTCCTACTGAAGAAACCTGTAGCCATGCTCCCGCAATCGGAAATCACGGACGGAGACGAATACTGCCAACAAACTTGGCAACTTATGCAGTTATTATCCCGTCGTTTCGCTGACCATTTCGAATAACATTATCTTCCTACGCTACAACTTTGCACAAAGTGGTTTGCGCAGCAAGAAAACGTCAGCGCCGGAGACATGGTCCTTATTGTGGAATCAGATCTTCCACGTAAGAGATGGCAGACAGGTCGTATCATCGAGACTCATATATCCGATGATGGTTTAGTGCGATCGGTAGAACTCGTTGTTATGCGACGTAACTTTAAGAAACCTGGAATTTTATTCGAAACACAACAACTTAATCGCCCAGTTGGTCGTTTATGTTTACAGGAAAGAGACAGAGAGTTATCCGGAAACTATGGAAGGCAAGATACTCTTCCCACAACCACCTCCCTAATCCAACAAACATCCAGGGACTCCCCAACGTAACAGCGTCTGGAGTGGGTGTGTGACTACATTATTTTATATTTGTTATTTTTTTATTATTTTTATATTTATGTATGCATTATTATGTAATTTTATTATTATAATCGTTTTCTTTAATTTTATTTAGTAGAATAATATTTTAACGATTATTCAGTATATATATAGCAATATATATATTGCGACGGGATCCGTGGACCCCGATTTATCCGTGTGGGTTTTCCTATCTACGCGTCCCCGCCGTGTGTGTGAAAAGGTTCTTTAAGAGTTCCAAAGTTCTTGATTTATATGAAGGTATATGGTAATATGACATAAGCACATTTAATCAGGGTTAAAGTCAGCAAAGATGTACTGCTAAATAGGTATTACATATAGTGGTGGTAGCGGACGGTGATAGAAGTCGCCGTTCCACCCTAACTGAACTGACTGAGTAAACTGAGCAAGTAACACAGTTACCGGTAATATATATTGCACCATTGGCTGTAATTACACTACTCAGCTGATGCCTTCCCCCCATTGGCTAATAACTCACTTCTCACCCTCTGCCCTGCGGGGGTGTTTCCCCCCCCCCCCCCCCCCCCCGCTGCTGTTACTTTCCTTCTCCCCGGAGGCTTAACCTCTGACCTCCATTGTGTGAGGCCCTCTGGGGTTTGTCGTCCCCGTTTTATTGGGGTGACACGAGGTTGATATTGGTAATCAACCTCGTGTTCCCAATATTGCTGAATGGCGCTCTTTCCCACCTTGTGGGGTGTTAGCGGAATTGATTCGCTAACACTCCCCCCATGCTATCTTCCCGGTGAGAAGATAGCATCAACTTCTAGTGCGCTTCAATTCCGCTGGATGCCGATCTATTATCGGATGTGGGGTGGAGTTATTTTTTTGAAGTCGGCTTTCCAGGCCGCTCCCTATGGGTATGATGTCACTACCCTCTGGCGCCTCGTGTCGGGCCGATCGTGCGCTTCTTTCACACAACTTTTGTTTCCCCAACACTCTCACCACTCTAACTCCGCTCTCTAACTCAACTCGCTCGTACCCTCTCCCCACACCTGAATCGCACTCTTCTATCTCGCCAACAGCTCTTCTCACTATCTCATCTCTACTCTCTGCCACTCCCTAAGGCCCTAATCTCTAATGCTACCCCTGTGCTATCATACTATCTAACTCTCTAACTTACTAACTCGAACTATCTCTCTAAGCCTACTAACTCTAACTCTAACTCTGCTAACCACTAACTCTACTCTCTGCTAAGTCTACTAACTCTTACCCTACTACTACCTCTAACTCTGCTACCACCTTTATCTACGTGGCGCTTGTGGTGCCCACAACCATTCTACTATTACTTCCCTCTACGTGGCGCTTGCGGTGCCCACAACCTCTCTACTACTACTTCTACTCTGCTACTAACACTCTACTTCTACTAACTCTCTCTAACTCTTACCAACTCTTCTACTCTTCTAACTACGTGGCGCTTGAGGTGCCCACAACCACTCTACTACTACTTCCATCTATGTGGCGCTTCCGGTGCCCACAACCTCTCTACTATCTGGCACCCTATGTGCCCGTCTCTACTACTCTACTACCTCTAACTCTCTAACCCTACTACCTGGCACCCTATGTGCCCTCTCTACTACCCTACTACCCGGCACCTTATGTGCCCACTCTTCTACTCTACTATCTGGCACCCTATGTGCCCTCTCTACTACTCTACTACCTCTAACTCTCCACCTCCACTACTACCTCTATCTACGTGGCGCTTCCGGTGCCCACAACCCCCCTACTACTACTCGTGGCATGACAAAATGCCACACTCCCTTACCCCGCCGCCTTCTAACTTACTCTCCTTCTACGTGGTGCTTACAGTGCCCACAACCCCCCTACTACTACTCGTGGCATGACAATATGCCACACTCCCTTACCCGCCGACTTCTAACCTAACCTACTTCTTCTACGTGGCACTTACAGCGCCCACAACCCCCCTACTACTACTCGTGCATTACAATATGCCACACTCCCTTACCCCGCTGCCTTCTAACCTAACCTACTTCTTCTACCTTACTTACTACTAACTATCTGACTACTAACTCCTTACTATCTTCTACTAACTATTTATTATTTAATTATTTATTATTATTTATTTTTAATTAAATAATTAATTTTCTTGTGGGAAGGGCGTCTCGCCCTCATTCCCACCCCCCTCAGTCCAAAACATTGGACGACTAAACTTCACCTAACTAGGGCAATTCTTCCAACAGGCACTCTCCCACTGCTCCCCTTGTAGGTCCTGTAGGATTCGCCGCACTCTCCTCGCCAATTCCAACTCACCAGGAATTGGTTCTCTCGCTTCTGCCACCCTGAAATCGGGTCTCTCCGCCGCCTTCTTAACTATCTCGACTCCTGGCATCAAAATGCCACCTCCCACCTTGTTGTCTCCCGGCGGCAGAATGAAAAGAAAGTGAAAGAACAGGCAAAACAGAAGGTACAATAATAGTCCTATCCCTTTCCATCCTGTCTTCCTTCTCGACTTCCCCCTTGTCGGTATGCCTCTCAACCGGACCGGCGTCTCTTCCGGACACTCCTCTGGACACTCCTCCGGACACTCATCCGGACTATTGTCCCCCTGACACTCCACCGGATACTCCTCTGGAGTGTTGTCCTCTGGACATCTCGCCGTCCGCTCCTCTCCATCTCCATACTGATGCTTGTTGGGAAATCCATTCTCCTCCGCCAATTCTCCTTCTTCTACTTCCCTGTCTGGCTCTACTATCTCCTGTTTCTCCTCTTCTGCGTCCTCTGCGTCTATGGTGCCTGGTAACATGCACCCTGATGTCTCTGTCACACTGCATGGGATCTTGGTTTTAACTGGGCCGCTAAGCATCCATCCGAACGGCGTGAGGATCGCCATCGGGTCCCGCTGCCTCTCTTCGCCGAAGACCGTCTGTGTTCTCTCGTGGGCCGTTGGGCAGTCCATTCCTACTATAATGGACACCTTCCTAACGTCCACCTTTGGTATTGAGATATCGATACCATCCAGGAATCTATACTGCTCGACCTCAATGTTAGTTTGTCGCCTGGCGTTGATATTTATCAATTCTATGACGTGGATGGGGTCGATCGTCGCCCCATAGTCGCATCCCGGTGCAATCGCTGCTATCCTGCACCACCCCGTCCTCGTCTCCAGGACCTCATCCTTACTTGAGACGGTAGTTACCGCCATTCTATTCGGCCTCATCTTTAGCCCTATCTCTTCGGCCACCCAGTTCTCCACCAGCGTGAAGGCTGCTCCATTGTCGACCAGCATTAATGTCGTTACTGATCGACTGCCCTCTCCTGATATCTTCACTGGTACTACCCCGAGTAGTACTTTTCTCTTCTTCTCCTCTTCTGTCGTGCTTGTAGCCATTGTTTGGCCTCCAGTCTCGGACTCTCTAACTGCTGTTTCTCTACACTCTCCGGATCTGTGTCCTTCTACCACACATCGATGACATAGTCCGTTTGCGTCTGTGTAGGCTATACGATCTTGTTTGGGCAACACTTGCCACTGCTTACAACTCCTGGTCTTATGGGTTCCATCCCGATGTAATTGACATTCGAATCCTGGATTATAGCGTTCCCTGTATAGTCCCTCACGTATCGCGCGTAGGTTTATATGTACTGATTTAGTGTTTTGGTTGTCTGTACTTGGCCTACTGGGCATGTTGGGATTGTGTTTATTTATGGTGTTATTTTCTTTCCGTGCCTGCCACGGTGTGGCCCTACTCCCAGCTAACTGTGGACTAGCATTTCCCTGTGTGGCCGCGTGTGGTAGCGACTGTCTCACTCTCGAGAATGGGTCTGTCGGATTATGTTTGGGTTTAGGCCAGTTGTATTCGATCTTTAGTGCCTTCCCCAAACTATCCTCGCTATAGACTGGGTCTGTTATTAGTTCGACTTCGTAGTTAAGGAAACTTGACATCTTTTCTAGGCCTGGTTCCGCACCCTTCTTCTCCCGTGTGGAGAAGGCGATCTTCCTCCATTTACTCCGCAGCCATATCGGTAGTGCCTGCACTATCGTGGTGATGTTGTTAGACGCGTTGAGTTCGTATGGTGCGTCTAGCGTCTTTAGCACAATTAACACCTTCTCGACCTTGTTCACAAAGGTCTTTATGCTAACGGGATTATCCTGTAGGCCACCCGATGTTATGCCTCTCAGGGTTTGCCAGATGATCTTGGCCGGGTGCCCGTATTCCCTGTCCAGTGCCTGCCATGCCGTCGTGAAGCCGCCCTCGATGCCCTGGTATTGCCTCACGATGTCGTATGCTGGGCCTCCTGTATATACTTGCAGATATTTTAGGCACTCCGCCTGCGTCAAGTTCTTTGTTAGTATTTCATTACTATACATGCGCCGAAACTGTAGGTATTCTTCCAGCCTACTCCCATCGAATTTAAACGGTTCCACAGGTGGTAACTCGATCCTGGTCTTCAATGCATTGATTAATGTGGCCATTCCCATCGCTTGCGCTTCCAATGGGTTCGATGGATGTTGTATAGATTCTCCTGTTGAGTGCGGTCCGTTCGTCCTATCTGTTGATTTTTGCGTCGGATATATCATTGGGGGTAACGGCCCCCTCCATATTTCCATGTCGCACGACCTGTTCTCGTCCAAGGGGTTTGATGTTCTTGCTCCTATTGGGGTATATTGTTGATATTGTGATGGGGGAATGTCACCCTGTCCCCCCCCCCCCCCCCCCCGCCGGTATGTTTGGTACTGGGGTTGATGTTAATATATTGGGGCCCATGCACCTATCCGCAATAATTTCCCCCTCCCCTGGATATATGTAATGTCCTTGTGTATTATAGTCATGCTGCTGTACCGGTACCGATATAGGCCTATTCACTTCTTGCCTACCTACCAGTATGTACTCCGCGACTTCCGGGTTTAATCCCATCGTCCGCGCTACCCTATCGCCTACTCTATCTCTCCCAGCATAGCCCATAATAGCATGTGCAGTAAGGCCTACAGTATGTCCTGCAGTCTGCATGTGCCCTTCCGAATCGAAGTTTATTCTTCTCGAATCTCGAATCTCCCCGCGACTACCGCACTCTCAATCAGCAGCTATATCCCGTCTTGAAGCTTCTCTCCGATCCCCACTCCTGTTCTCGACTTCGTATCAGTACGTCCTGTACCCCTCTCTTGGCGTGCGGTGCG
Source organism: Nemertoderma westbladi (assembly GCA_032718475.1). Lineage (NCBI taxonomy): Eukaryota > Metazoa > Xenacoelomorpha > Nemertodermatida > Nemertodermatidae > Nemertoderma > Nemertoderma westbladi. The sequence continues at coordinate 18,454 of JAUCBJ010008721.1, forward strand.
TTTCTCCGGGGCGACGGCAATCTCCCGAAGTTCGACCCCACTGACTCCCTAACTCCATCTCTACTATCGACGGCTCGCTATCCGTCCTCGCTCTCCGGTTGCTCCTAGCAACGACTCTTCTATTATCTTCACTTCGTCTCTCTTCAACCTCTCGGTTAAACTATACTATTCTTCTTCTATCTTCGACCTCTCGGTTAAACTCTACTAATATTCTTCTCTCTTGTGACTGGGCTCGGCGTCTCGTCGCTTGCCCACTCTCCTGTCACTTCACTATCTCTTACTACACTTTTGCGTCCCTCTTGTCGGACACTCTCTACCCCCCCTCTCTCGCCACTAATCTTCCGTGGTGGGGCGCCCGTAGCCCCCCCCCCCCCCACTTGCCACTTCTACCTTCACTATCTCTTATATCTCTTACTACACTTCTACACCCCTCTTGTGGGGCATTCACTGCCCCCCCTCTCTCGCCACTAATCTTCTGTGGTGGGGCGCCCGTAGCCCCCCCCCCCCCCCCCCCCACTCGCCACATCTAACTTCACTATCTCTTACTCCACTTCTACACCCCTCTCTAGTCGACACACTGTCTCTACTACGGCTGGGTCTATTCACCCCCGCCTCCTCCCGCCTACTAACTGCGTGGCCTACCAGGCCTCACCTCGGGTTGGCTCAACCCCGACTACTCCCGGCCTACTAACTGCGCGGCCTGCCAGGCCCCCTTCGGGTTGGCTCAACCCCGCCACTTCCTGCCTACTAGCTACGTGGCCAACCAAGCCCTCACTTGCCGGGTTATGCACGTCCGAGACGTTCATTGTTAAATCAATTAAATTCCCTAAATCCATTAAATTATTAGAATTATTAGAATTTGAAACGGGAATATTATTCAAATTATTTAAATTAGAATTATTATTATTTTCAAGATTTAAATTATTATTCGAATTATTTGAATTATTCGGAATATTTGAATTAATATTATTATTTGAATTAAAATTTAAATTACCAGGTAAAATATTTCCTGTAATAAAGGGATTAGGGTTATTTACTACGGTACTATTAATACCAACAGTTCCTAACGTACTACTACTACCCCCCCCCCACCCCCCACCCCCCCCCCCCCCCGCCCGTACGGCTACTGTGCGTACTGTACGTGTACCGTCACGCTCTGTTCTCTTGCCTCACGCTCTTCGCGTTCACTCTCTAATGCTCCTTCCTTTCTAGTCCTTAAATTTATATGCTGCCAGATCCATCTCCCGCACCCGTCTTTCTTTTGCGGAGGATGTAGCAGACTTATCGGTTGTGACGGATTCCCTCCGCCTTCCCGTCCTACTGGCTCTCCCCCGCCTCCCGGAACTCCCACCGACCGATGAGACCAAATCCACGGGGTCAACCTCGGATTCGCCCTCCTGCGGTCTCCTCCAACCTACTAATTTTACTCCCCGGGCATCGACTAAGTATGGCCCTATGTACACTACACTAGGCTGCATACCCCTATACTCCCATAGTTCAAGCAGTTCGCTGGCAACCCCTCTCGCTCTCTCGCTGGCTAGTTCTTCCTGCCCAAAACGCTTTAAATAGTCAAAGTATCTGTTCGACTCACCTAGCTGCCTCTTCAACTTCACCTGGTCTATCTCGGCCCCTCATCTAGCTTCCTTCAGTTGCTCCTGGGTCGCGGCGTAGGCTCGTCGGAGCCGGTCTCTGACCCCGACGTCCTCGTCGCCGACATCTCCTCTCTCCCTCCGGGTCCGGCGTCATACCGGCGGCTCCACCATTGCCGTTCCGGTGGGCCGTCCGTCGCCCTCGGCCTGTGGCTGGCCGGCGACATCGGTACGTCTACCGCCGCTGTGTGTCGACTCGTCTCTCTCTCCTCTCGACTCGTCTTTCCCTTCTCGTTGTAGACGGCCCCCCTCCTCTTGGATTGCCGGATCGCGGGTGGTCGGCGTATCCGGCATCGTGGGTCGGTACCGTCTCGTCGCGGCCTCGCGGATCATTAGATCGTCGTCCGGGGTCCGCAGCGGTGTCGTCTTTTCTTCTCGACTCATCGCCTTTACTTTATCACTTGGTGGCTGGCAGTCACAGCTTGGGTTTCGGAGTTCTATCACTGTGACGGGATCTGTGGACCCCGATTTATCCGTGTGGGTTTTCCTATCTACGCGTCCCCGCCGTGTGTGTGAAAAGGTTCTTTAAGAGTTCCAAAGTTCTTGATTGATATGAAGGTATATGGTAATATGACATAAGCACAATTAATCAGGGTTAAAGTCAGCAAAGATGTACCGGTAAATAGGTATTACATATAGTGGCGGTAGCGGACGGTGATAGAAGTCGCCATTCCACCCTAACTGAACTGACTGAGTAAACTGAGCAAGTAACACAGTTACCGGTAATATATATTGCACCGTTGGCCGTAATTACACTACTCAGCCAATGCCTTCCCCCCATTGGCTAATAACTCACTTCTCACCCTCTGCCCTGTGGGGGTGTTTCCCCCCCCCCCCCCCCCCACCGCTGCTGTTACTTTCCTTCTCCCCGGAGGCTTAACCTCTGACCTCCATTGTGTGAGGCCCCCTGGGGTTTGTCATCCCCGTTTTATTGGGGTGACACGAGGTTGATATTGGTAATAAACCTCGTGTTTCCAATATTGCTGAATGGCGCTCTTTCCCACCTTGTGGGGTGTTAGTGGAATTGATTCGCTAACATATATATATATGTAGCAATATATATTCGTGTTTATTACTTAATTACTTAGCATTATATATTTCGTTTAACGGCGAGAAATAATTCATTTTCTCTTTCCTTACTGTCCATCTCATATTATAAATACGTGACTACAGTAAGATGAAATGTCCTTACTTATTAAAAGTACAATACTGCCCCTACTATACTCAAGTATGATTGGTAAGTAGAGTATTACGAATGCAAAGTTCAGATCCTCATGTCTCGGCTAAACCAAGCTCTGGGTAGAGCTTGGAAACGACTTGCCTCTAGTCACTGACATTGCTTCTTGCAATATTGCTCTCATACCATATATTAAATAATACATATAGTAGAATGATGTCCATTTAACAGTAGCGTTAAAACGCAAAATAAATCTGTTAAACCCTTTGACCATCTGAAATTCTAGTCGATTAAGATTTCGCGGCACCCACCGATATACTTGAAAGACAAAATTATAGAATCAGTGGTTAACGTCCCCAGACATGTTCTGGAATAAATCGGTGCCCATCTTAAATATTAAATATTTAATAAATATTTATAAAATCTGTTAAAACAAATGTTACAATAGAGTAAATGCTGATAAATTAACTCAAGAAAGTTTGTAAATCAAAAATCTGTTAAAATTTAGATCCTTTAAAATTCTAGTCGATTAAGATATCGTAGCATTTACCGATACTCTTAAAAAGACAAAATTCCTAGAATTAAGGATCCTAGTCCCCAGACATGTTCTGGAATAAAATTGTGTCTATTTTAAGTGTGTAAAGTGTGTTTACAGTAGCGAGTCGCAGTTGTGAAAGTTGCCCTGCCTCTGTAGCAAGAACCTCCAGTAAATCTAAGCCCTTGGGACGGACAGTGGAGTGACTCGCGCTGGTTATTGTTGTCATTGTGTAGCTACTACATTGGCGAGAGGCACAGCGACGACAGTACATCAGCGCTGAGGATCTTGCGCTGTCCGGGGGCATTGAGGGGGAGGCAGCGACGACCGCTGGCCTAAATATAACTAATTATAATATCAATAAACTCATATAGCAGCTATGACTGAGTTGATAGAAGATGATCTTGGTATCAGGGAGCGATATACCCTACCATTGCAGGCGTTTGTTGATAGTTTAATAAGCGGTGATGCTAGTCAACATGCTACGGAGGACAATGGACGTTATATCGAACCGCCAATGTCAAAGGAACAGCTCACATGTGAATTGGAGTATAGAAAATTCACCGCTCGCCTTATGCATTGTAATGGTACGTATATGGACTTCTTAACTACTGGTCATCCTATTGATTTACATGATACGGACGATGTAGACACCGAAAGAGAAATGATTCTGTTTAAATATCATACCCAGCGGAGTCGGAATGATAAACTGAGAATCAAAGACAAAAATTATATTCAAAACCGACTCGAAAGAGAAGACGTTGAAGAGCCAGATAAACGCAGTGACTTCAACAAATATTTGGAATTCTTGAGAGAAACATATCTCAATGTAGCCAGTCAACAAAATCTAGAAACTCGATATCCTCAAGGTATACCTAATATCGCCGTTCAACCCGTATAATCGTCCCGGTTTAACCCCGATACAACACGTCACCGAGGTGGAGGAGAGCGTTGTACAAAACGCGTTAGACGCTATTCTACAAAAGATCGGAAAAAGAACCTACGATTGCTTAGATAAACGTAAATTGCAGCAACAAGTCCAAGCGGTAAAAGAATTAGGTTTACCCCAGTTTGATTGGGAAATCCAGAATCTCGAGGAAGACATCGAACTTGGACGAATCTCTACAAGAGTTTTTAGACGAACGCTTCCAACGACAAGCGGAGGAAAATCAGCTGGAGGAGAAACACATCGAAATGGACGAGAGAGAAGAAGCAGCTTTAGCTCAGCCAGAAGCTCAAACCTTATGACTGATCTCTATTCCAAAACCATCATTCATCCTTCGATGGTTCCCCATTTCGGAGACAAACTCTTCGCCACGGTACAACCCCAACCGGTTGATATCAACTTAAGATCTAGAGATCTTATCGCTAACGCTCCTATGTTACAACATCTGCCAATCGAGGCCACTCGTGTCAATGGTATACTCGTTGAACCTCTGGACAATCGAGCGGATCTTGTCTGTCGTATGGTACATGAGTTAAACCTACGTGCTAGACCTTTACCGAACTCATTTTATGGGATCAAAGACCACCCCTATTATGTCAATTTAACTCAATATTATATGGTGAAACCGGAAGATCCTACACACAGTTTAAGGTTTCTACCACTGATAAACCCCCTAGATCTTGTTGAACTCGAACAACTACAGAAACATCTAGATCAATTGGTCAAAGTAAACTCATTCAGAAAACCTTATAATGTTTCAAGAATAGAAAAGGATATAATGCCTCCGTATATTCTCGATGGATTTATTAAAACTCGATTAGTCCATTGGAATCTCGACGTATTATTCGAGGAAGAGAGCATACAGTGATATGGAGATGTAGAGACGTACACTACACATTATCTGAAGTATAGCGATCTACCTAATGCAAGCAAACGCGCCACCTTATGGCATCCGGTGGGTATGACCATAGAAAACGCCACCAAAAAAGAGTTGAACAAAACTCTTACGTTATCGAAATGTATGGAGTTGTCACTTACAATAACAAAGGTAGCGTTCCGGTTGGAGAACTGGGAACTACGCAAATGATACACATACGTGGACTAGCTGGTTCTACCTATGTGTTTACTCGAGTGTGTTCCGACGTGATCTATTATTCTTTTGAGACTCTCACCGAGATACAAAAGAAACTCCGACATGGACAATTTGAACTCGCCAGCGTTATGTTATCGATACCGAGTGCAAACTGGCCATGGGTATAGATGGATCGATGCTACCCCAGCCAGTGCTCGAGATGCTGTTTAACGAGAGAATCCTTAAAATCGGCTCAGCTGTTTATGGAGATCTCCAAAATGACTTCAGAAACATGGAGAATATCCCACATCCTTTCGTAGATACCCAGCTGATTGCTCCCTGGGCAGAAGGCCGAGGTTTCTTCCAAACTATGTATGCCAATACATCCAGCGGCATGAATAAAGTACAACGAACCTCTATCGGACATCTTGCCTTCCAAGAATACGGACGGAATTTCAAAGTCGGAAAACCTGTCAGCTACCAACAAGTATATGGAGATCATTATTCTTGATTATACTTCGATGGACCATTAACCGCACCTGGCGTCATTTATAGCTTCATGAGTGTTCCACTTCGTCCCTCATTAGCTATATACACTATCTTCGAGAACGCCACACTTGCTGGTTGGCTAGCCGATGTGTGCAGTCCCACTATACGCGCCCATCCCTTGTTACTTGGAACCAAGCTCGCCAAGCTAGATGAACTCAATAAGTTCATCCGATTCGAATGCTTTAGGCGCTTTCTGACTCCGTTCCGTAACGTTGATAGTCAGTTCAAGGACCGCGCTCTGACCAAGCTCAGCCTAAGAGACTCAGCTGCTGAGAAGTTAGACAGCGCTGGATTCGCCATTTTCAAAGACGTTTGTATACAGAACTTACATTCCTTTGTTAAACAAAGACCCCGAATCCCCACAGGTTATTCTATCGTGGAAGTTCAAACAGTGGGTTCGCTTGAGGAGACAGCTACACCTACCTCAGCTATGCAATTGGAAGACAAACCAATTTGCTTAGAGTCCGAGGAGATTCAACCCACAGCGTCCAGGAGCAGTGACAATGACTATGTTCTGGAATGGTATCAAGGTCCACAATGTCTCACCGCATACGACTATCGGCATGCCAATTATGTTTCTAGGAAACGTTGCCGATTATGCGCATCACGAGATCACTTCACCCCGGTGGACTCCAGTGTACCATGCTCCTACTTTAAAGATCAACCCTCCATGGAGATCTATTGCGCGTATTGTAGGCTCAATAACCTACACATCTTCGCAGTCTGTCCTCAATTTATGACTCAATGTCACCATTGCCAGTTTAAAGGACACGCAAGTTTCGATTGCCCCTTCAACCGAGATCTAGAAAGCGTAGACGAAATGGTTGCCCTGCGTTAAATTCGAGCCTGGGAAGCTAACGCGGATCTCCATTGCGAATCACGCCATCGGTACTACCCTGGACGGGACATGCCTATGAAGGAGGCTATGTGTTTCACCCATATCTCTTTGCTTCTGTTGAGCAAAAATCTCGCACCCCTAGCTACGAGCTAATGAAGCGTGTTGGCGAGAATATTTCGACCAAATTTGTTTGCAAGTACCTTAGGAATATTAATCCTAACGACCTTAATTCCTATAACTTGATCAACTTCATCCGTCAAGATCCGGAATATGGTGACTTGTTCATAAACTCGCATCCAGAGCTACAGGAAGTTCATAGATGACCCTATGAATATAGAGCCCGAGAATGCGAGTTGGAAAGAACCATCAAACCGAGGAATTTTCTTACTACTCACAGTCCGCCTACCGCTCTCGTGCAAACAACTCATCAGGGACCAGTAAGAACTGCCATCCTGAAATGCACTCTAAAGGTTGTTCGACCTCATTCCACTGAGGTTGATATCGATCAACCGGGTACCTTGACTAGCGGATACACCGACCGTAACCCTAAACCTTCCGATGCAATTGTATTGCACCCCTCACCCAGGAGTTATAGCCCTCCTAGTAAAGTGGCTCGCCCCAAAGAGAAAACTGAGTAGACTCTTACTAGCCTCAAAAAACTTCGTAAACACCGTTCACGTAAGAAGGACTAATAGTTTAGAGTATTTTTGTATTTTAGAAACTGTGATTTTTATATTTTATATACTTAAATCCCATTTTCTGGGAGCGGTGTGAAAGCTTTTGCGGACATAACAAGTCATTTTTCCGCAATGCGCAGAATACTCTAAAATAGCCCTAAATTTATCCAACTACGCGACGGGAAGGGATTGGAGCTGGTGTGACAAAATCTATCAGCTCATTCTTTGTGGACGTGGAATTTTTCTTTGTTCTGCCTAATTCAGCCAATCAGAGCAATTTTCCCTTTATGTCTGACAGAGACCTATGGAAACTCACGCAATGCATTACGGTCTTTGTTTACCTTTTTCTGAGCCTCAGAACGAGCTCGGAATTCTCTGTGCTTCTGTGTGGAAGTTTCAGACTTTAGCATAGGAACATCAGATGGCTTTGATTATAAGAACGTAAATCTATTACCCGATATTTACTGCTGTCACACCGCCATCCGCACTACCTTATGTTCACTGCACTATTTTATTTCTGTTTACGGTCTGTTATTAATTGTTGTTATATTAATGGATAATTGTTGTTATATTTCGAGAATACCGATAAATAATCATAAAACCCCCAATCTTCTTGATTACTGAAGGTAAGAGGAACAGGTTTACCGGTAGCAACTGCGACTTAAAATTATATTGGTTTTGTGTGAACTAAATGCTATTTCATAATCCCATCGTGTGTCAGTTGCGATCCTCCTCATATATGATCAAATTCAGTGATGGTCGGCAGATTAGTGTGAAGTAGTGTGAAGTCGTGTGAAGTAGTGTGAAGGTAATAAAGCATCTCCTAAAGAATGCGCTATTTACGAAACTCTGTGGCCATCTAGTTGTGTTTAGTATAAGTCATAACTCTGTTTTTAAACTTAAAGCGCCACGCCCTAAAGGAACTGTTAATATTTCCCCGAAAGTAAATATATTTGTCAGAGATTATATAGTAATGATCAATCGAATAATACAGTAGGTCTACACTGCAATAACTTTCAAGGCATCCGAATCCAGTCTCCCATACAGTGGGTGATAGGTCACGCACGGACTGGCTTCGGCTGATGTAACTTCAGTACACTAGGTAATTGTTAAAGGCTAAAGTCGATTTATAAACAAGATGACAACTAAAATTGGCAGGTTAAACTGCTAAAGGTCTAAAAGCGCGAACACACAGAGAGGTCGCCCGAAGGAGACCAAACTGCAGCCACCGCCTCACCGCACCCAAAACCTCTCCCAAACCCCGCTGTCTCATCCCGACCCTCTTAGAGCATAGGGTCTCTGCAAGGTGCCGGATGAATACAGCCGCCTCCGCACCCCACACACCGTCAGTGGAACACACCACCGGGGTGAAGTGCATCCTGCGGGATTCGCAGGCCTCCTGGTAGTGGGCCCGCTTGACCCTCTGGGCGAGTAAAGTCTCCGTTGAGGCGTTGGAGCGAACATAGGAAGTGGCGTCGAGAATTATAATCGATACGTCGAAAGACTCCACTACCTGGTTCGCCCAAACACCCCTGGATACCAAATCTGCCCTCACCCCCTCCACCGCCTGCTCATCCGAGACCAGGTGACCTTCGGCCAGGGTGACCTCCCGCTCGACGTTAGTCGCACCGAAGGCCTCCGCAAGAATCTTTAAAGTATCTTTAAGTATCTTTAAAATACATTTACATAAAACTTAGATATATTATAAATGTAGCCATATTATACGTTACAATACACGAAGTGGGGACTTCGCGCAGCACGAAGTTGGCGGAGCCTTAACGAATTGACACTGTTAGGGGGTGGGTCAATTTATGCAAATAGTTGTCGTTGTCACGTTGGCCCTCTAGCGGCAGACTGGAGAACTGCAGATGGATTCGCCTCCTTTGAAAGTCACAGCTAATGGTCTAATACATATCTGCCAAGTTTCAGCTTAAACGGATTAAAAGCAAAGAAATGGGAGGGCATTTAATGTTTAGACATGTGGCCCTCTAGCGGGAGACCATTGCACTGATGGTGTCTGAAAGTCTCTCAAAAATCTCAACTTTTGCTCATATTGATACCTACAAATTTTCAATTTGGCAGCTTTAAATCCGACAAAGTTATTAGCATGTCAAAATCGTCAAAAACGACGACGACGACGACGACAACGACGACGACGACGACGACGACAACGACGACGACGACGACGACAACTATTTGCATAAATTGACCCACCCCCTAACAGTGTCAATTCGCTAAGGCTCCGCCAACTTCGTGGCTCGCCCCACAATAGTTTACAAACTAAAATCAGTAAATCTGGAAAAGCAGGAAATTCTTTAGAGATTTTAGTAGAAGTAAATAAAGCACCAATTTCGGTGGTAAAAAGTTAGCAAAAAGTTGCACCAAGATTGAGAAGTTTTGCTAAAGGTTTATAAATTATTTAAAATCAGAAACTATGACAGGGACTCAACTGGACTCAAAAGTTATAAAATATCTTTCAGAATTACAATTTTATTCTTCAATTTTCAATTGTTACTTTTTCGCTCGAATACACCCCAAAATCAAGAGAAAAAGTTTAACTTTTTTCCCTAGGGAAAAAGTTACACATAGGATTGCATTGATTTTAATTTTTTCCGGGCGGAAAAAGTAAAATAAAAATATTCTTGGTGGAATTTCTTAAATAGTATTAAATGAGTTGAAAGAACATCAAGTAGAAAAGGTTTGCATGTAATTTGTGCAAAATCCATTCACACACTCAAAAGTTATTGGAACTTTAGTGTCTGTAAGGCGAACTCCAAAACGGAACTCAATATCCAATATTGGTTTAGGTTGTTAAGCGTCACTCTAGTTACGTAATTAATATTCGAGAGTAACATTTTTTTCAATATTCTCTCGACCATTTATTAACCTCGCTGCGCTCGGTACCGGTAGATAAAATGCCTCGAGAATAATGATAAATTTTAAGCTCAACTTTTGGCCCATGTAATAAATAATTATTATTGTTTTAAGTAAAGTTACTCGTGTGAAGGAGCCATAAATTTATGTACAAATTCCGCGAAACGGATTAATTCATCTAACTGATGAAATAACTTGTAGGTTAATTTCTTGAAAAACTCGATTCGCGAAACTCGCTTCAAGAAAAATGGAGAGTTAAGCCTAATAAAGTTATCGTTGGAAAAATAACAAATTCAATTAAAAAATAACAGAAAAGCGAATCTGAGATAAAGATAATTGTTCGCGCTTTCAGACCTTTAGCAGTTTAACCTGCCAATTTTAATTGTCCTTTTGTTTATGAATCGACTTTAGCCCTTACCAATTACCTGGTGTACTGAAGTTACATCAGCCGAAGCCAGTCCGTGCGCGGCGTATGACCCACGGTGTGGGAGACTGGATTCGGGTTCCTTAGGAAGTATTGCGGTAAGCTAGTTTGTATTATTCGATTGATCATTACTATATAATCTCTGATAACTATATTTACTTTCGGGGAAATATTAACAGTTCCTTTAGGACGTGGCGCTTTAAGTATAAAAACAGAGTTATGACTTATACTAATCACAACTAGATGGCCACAGAGTTTCGTAAATAGCGCATTCTTTAGGAGATGCTTTATTAACCTTCACACGACTTCACACTACTTCACACTACTTTACACTACTTCACACTAATTTGCCGACCGTCACTGAATTTGATCATATATAAGGAGGATTGCAACTGACACACGTAGGGATTATGAAATAGCATTTAATTCACACAAATCCACTATAATTTAAGTCGCAGTTGCTACCGGTAGACTCTTTCTCCGCTTACCTCAGTAATCAATAAGATTGAGGGGTTTATGATTATTTATCGGTATTCTCCAAATATAACATCCATTAATATAAACAACAATTAATACAATATACAACAGCGGTAAAACAGTGCGGTGAACAGTCAGTATGTGTTCATGAAGTTCAGTTTGGTGCAATGCGTCGTATTGAGTAGAATTGGGTGTGGTTTGGTCGAGTTAAGGTGTTTCCAGGTTAATAGAATTACGATATCTTATAACTAAAGCCATCAGATGTTCCTTGGGCTAAAGTCTGAAACTTCCGTACAAAAGCACATAATTCTGAGCTGAATCTAATTCTCAGAAAAATAATAACCATAATGCATTGTGCTAGTTCTCAGGTGTGTCTCCGTTGCTATAACAGAGAAGATTGCTCTGATTGGCCGAACAAGCCAGGACAAAGAGTTCCACGTACACAAAGAATCAGCTGATAGATTTCGTCATCTTGGTTCTAAGTTCTTTCCGACGCGTAGTTGAACAATTTTAGGGCTATTTTAGAGTATTCTGCGCATTGCGTGAGAATGACTAGTTATGTCCGCAAAAGCTTTTACAATAATGTAAATAATGTTGTAAGACGGAAAATAGTCGAACTTGGATTTCAATTTGGATCAATCAATGTAAATGTAAATGCAGACAGCAAAATTTAACTTCAATTTGTATGGGTAAAATTATTACAGCATTAATTTCATCTTTGTATAGGAAATCATTGTAAGATGCAATGATACTAAATCTTAATAGTTAGATATTTTTTGTATCACATAGAGCACAATATAGTTTGTGATACTTATTGAGTTAAGGGGGGGGGGGGTGGGGGGGGGTGGGGGGGGGGGGGGGTACCCCCAAATTGAACCTCACATTTTTGTGTCTCTGGACTCTAAAATTGGGTGAAAATTATTTTTTGTGCTACTAAACATCGTAACGACTGTGTAAGAATAACCAAACCAAATATATTTTAAATTGGCACAAAAATGGCTCCGTAATGGCCAAAAGTGCCTTTTTGCGCCAAGGGCTATTTTTCCACCAATATATGTTGAAATTTGTCAAAATTTGGGAAATAAGTTCAGAAGAACCCTGCATCCAATTAATTATTCTGAACAAATTTTGCCTCAAGTGCTCTGGAGCCGTTTTAGAACAAAAGGGCCCCAAAAAGAGCTTTTTTGGGCCTTTTTGGTATAAAAAGGCTCCAGGGCATTTCAAACCAAATTTGTTCAGAAGAAGTATGGAGAAAGGTATTCTAAACAAGTGTACCAAATTTCAACTAATTTCCGTTAAAATTGGCGGATAAATAGCCTTTTTCATAAAAAAACGTCATTCTGAGATATAGGTGTATAAAGTTTAAGGAACAATTCAAAACTTCCCGCTATATTAGATAATACCATTTTTCTATGTTTAACAATAACTTTGTAAAAAATGAATGAAATTCCACGAAATTTGTCATGCTTGCTAAACAGATAACTAGTAAAACAACGTTTTAAGAATTTTATTAGTATCTGTACCGTGAGAGCCTTTTTTATGTAAAGGGCCCGTACAATTGTAAAATATAGTACTACTTGAAGGGTTGTCAAAAATCAGACTAGCTCTTACGTTTTGGGTAATAACTTGAGGTTGAGAAAAGATATGAGAAAACTGCTCGCAGATTTGAAATCTCCATTAAATTGGCACATGATAAAATAATTTTTTTTTGTCAATTTCCAAAATAGGGGGGTGCTACCCCCCCCCCCCCCCCACCACCCCTTAATTTTTCATGATAAACAACTTTGTGAACTTTTCGTGCTTTTATTTATGCAACCTGTAGACATTTGTCATTCAGAGGCCATAGACTATTATTGAAAAAGACATTAATGTAAGGGTCCAGTAGTATACCGCTTACCAGATCCTAGTAACGATGTATCTTACTATGAGACTCTAGTAATGTATACGGGCTTGTACAGTATCTGACAACAAATCCCAGTCCAGGATATCTAAACAAACAGATATAGTACACAAACGACTACTGGCGAGGAACAGAGCCTTGTATCTATTCTATGTACGTGAGCGGGTCTAATGCCTACGTACTAGACAGAAGGATACCTGTCCTCTAACCGGTGAGGCAGATGTACAGTTACAGTAACAGACCAAACTCACGGGAAAACAATCCCCGCGCAGCGAATCCTAACTATCACTGACAGTCCTAAATACAGTAACTTGCCGCGGTGTGATTTATATGGTTTATATACGAACTAGGTGGTTAACAGACCTAGTGTAACAATGCTGATCATCCCTGTCGAAATCAGCCTAAAAGTCGTGCCTAAATGTAACGATAACTGATCCCCCCTGTACGAAATCAGTCTAAAAGGTCAGGCCTAAATGTAACAATACCGTTGTCCAGACAAACAACAGTTTAATAACGAAAGTGAAATACTCCTTATCTTGCCGCAATCAAATCAGATCCTAATTGTACGAATACAAATAATTTCCTCCTAACGTAATGTATAGTACGCTATAGCTAGTAGAACTTTAAGGGCGATATGTTTTAGGGCGTGTGTGTGTGGGTGTGTTACAAATAAAACAATTTCGGGTAATTCCTTTACTAGGTTTTAGTGATTTTCTGACTAAAATGATACCGTGCGCTAGCTACTAAAATAAACTAGTCGCGTTTGTAGAACTTTATACTCACGAATGACGTCAAAGCTCTCTCCTTCCTATCCACAACCCAATGGGCAACCACAGTGTTAGTAACTACACCCGTGATCGGCACTAATACCAGATTCTGGTTGTAAGATAAGAATAGGGGTTAATCGCTACCGTACGTTAGCTGATCTGGTATACTAATTTAATTCTAGAATTTTGTTGCTGCGGTAGTTAGCAGCAATACCTATCAGTACGTGGCAAGGCGCGGTAGGATATTAATAAACCTCCCTAGGCCAAGCAGTGTGCCGGTAGCAGAAATACTCCTTGCCTGATCAAATAGCTAACTCCAGACAGGGGGGGGGGGGTACTAATGTACGTTCTACAAAGCGAACCGGTACCAAACAGTCAGTGCTATGAATCACTAAATTATGGAACGTATGCTGTCCGTGCCTAATGTGTACTCGCGTACTGACGAATGGCAATAGTTCGCACCTGTAGGAAGTACAGGTTAACCCAGGGATTCGTAGGACTGACAAGAGGGGGGGTGTCTGGATATAATTATTTGATCCTAAATTTGCGGCGTCCAGTGCGGTGTCACGCTTACCCTGATCTATAGGTCTTACGGCGGGCAAGGGCGTCGAACAAAGTCTTACCTTCTCACAAAGCGGGCGCTGCATAGCAAGTGGAGTATTTCGAAGGGGCAAAGGGGGTGCGCGGTCGATCCAATGTGGGCGCTAGCGTGTTGTGGACATCCCTTCCCTGCGTTGCTTACGGCCTAACGGTCTAGGCTGCCATCTCCCTGGTGTTCGGCTGTCCCGAAGTCGGACCAAAAGAAAACATGTCAGGAAATTGCAGTATATTTACAGTTTTACAAAGGATTTATCAAACAAGTTTCAACAAGAAACCGAATTAACTAATTTTACAAAAGTAAACTGATAGAGTAACGTTGTAAGCGAAGGGGGGTAGAAGTTAACAAGAGAGAGAGTGTGATAACCGAAGGCAAACCGGCCTTTTATACTAGAAATTGCACATGGAAACCAAACAGAAATTTCCACAGCTTCACATTTGAACCATAAAGTG
>JAUCBJ010008722.1:0-22771 GCA_032718475.1 Nemertoderma westbladi
TACATTACATTACATTACAGACTCTAACACACTTACCTATCTGCCTATGACGCTATGAGTGATTGTTTGCAGTGACTGACGTAATAATGAAAGAATGCAGGAATGTACTTAAGAATATAATACAATTGATGGGCTCTTGCTCTAGGTGCTAGGTTCTAGGATAGAGGCCAGACCTCTTTACAGCTTTAATCTTTGTAAAATACTGTCATATCGTACAATACAGCATTAACTGGACATTTAATGTAGGTAAATAATACGTAATACAGTAGGGGCCTAGGCCCTAATCAGCTAATAATGAATTGTGAAAAAGATTATTATACGTGTACCGGTACCCATTGCGAGAAAAGATTTACAGAGAAAAGTAATATAATCCGACATCGGAAAACTGCACATCCCGACGACGTCAATGTCGACGAAAATGTCAATGTCGTGCTCTTTTTACCTTACATCTTTATTCCAAAATAAATAATAAATATAGTACGTAATAAAAATCATTATTATTCTATCCATTGTCCTGCCACAGCAACCTGTTCCTTTCCCTCACTTAATAATTATCATTGCTAAATTCGCCGGGATGTGCTTTTAATTCACCAAGATAGGTTTTCGAAAATCCCCCACCCCTCCCCCCTCCATCATGCCTCCTGTCTGCCTGTGAAACATATTGACTCCTACTGTATATCTGTACACATTGATCAGTGCTTGTTGATTTAGTGTATTTAATACTGGCCAAGATTAGCAAGTAAATCAAATAACAACCAATCAAACAGAACATCCCATAACAACTTAATGCATTTATAAAACAGGCAATATCATTGGATGTTCACAAAATGATCGCTTGGGTTTTTACTCTCATGTCCTCTCTGCCTATTGCAGTAGGCCTATTACTTGAGTGCAGTGCAGTGGAGTAGGCTTTTCTAGCTAAAACAATAAACGGCCACTTTACCAATTGAGGGAAAAGAACAGGTTACATTTCAGCATTTGCATTGTTCTGTCTAAATATGACTGTATGACGTGAATATTACTGCATTAGCAGATTAGATTACAGGATTAGGCTATTAGGCCTGTATTATATCAGTAGGCCTATATTATATTATTTCAGTAGGATAGGCCTATGCTAGTATGGCTGTATCTCGTATGGAAATACCACAGTCCAGCAGTCTGACAGTCATACTGCATACAGGCACGTAAAATATAGCAAGAATATAAAAAGTAAACGTCCCATGCTATGCTGCTATGGAACATTAGCCTAAAGAAGTAAATAAAAACAAAACACGATGTGAGAGATAATTGATAATGCAGTAACAGACAGACAGACAAACAGAGTAAAGTACTACACATTTCTATTAAATTTTATGTTTAATTCAGTAATTGTGTGTTAGGCCTACCTGTCACCTGTAGCTGTTTTGGTAGGCCTAGGCCAGGCCTACTTTGTACCGGTACTTATTTATGAAAAAAAATGTTTATGAAAAAAATTTTAAAAAGTGTTTATAAAATAGGCCTACTGATGTACAGATGTAAGCGGTACCGGTATACAGGTACCGTATATATATAAGTGTTTCATACAACTGTACAACGGTCCCTAAAGTAATTCAGTAATTATCAGATTATAGGCCTACCCTTTTGGCAGTTTGGGTGTTGTTAGTGTTACCTCGCCGCACTGCCACTTCGCCGCAAGTCATCTCGTCGCAGACAATGTGCGGCGAGGTGACCAGCACCCGTGTTACGGTACTTTCTGACTTTGGCAGTTTGGGGACCGTTGTTTCAACCGTTTTTTAATTATCATTCTACACATTCTACATGTACCGGTTCCTAGTGCTTGACTGCCTGATTTTTTTTGGTAATAGAGTGACTACGGGTCTGTCTAAACACCCAAATAACAATAGCCTAAATCACACCAAATTGCAAATTACACCAAGTCACAACAAATCACAAACCAAATCACACCAAATTACAAACCAAATCACACCAAATTACAAACCAAATCACAACAAATAATGATTTGGTGTGTTTGTTGTGATTTGGTGTGATTTGGGTCTTTAAACCGGTGACTGGCTACTGACTGACTGACCAGACCATACTGCCATATGGCTGTATGGTTTCCTTCAATTGGTAAAGTGGCTGTTTATTGTTTTGGTTAGAAAAGCCTGCCTCTGTAATCTGCTCCTTTCCCTCAATTGGTTTATGACGTGTATGTTACCTATCGGTCCGACGAATCTGTACAAAAAAAATACAAAATAGTATAATATGGTATAAAAGAGTACAAAAAGTGCAAATATAGTGCAAGAGTGCAAAAATAGTACAAATGCGTGAGAAACGCATGCAAAACGTATATAACAGTGTAGTATACAAATACACTACACTACACTACACTTGTATACAAATATATAATTAGTTGTAAGCATAAACAATGGCACCAAAATATAGCCGCTACAGTGTCAATAGCGGCCTTAGTTCTGTGGTCAAGTATGAAATGATTGACAGAACTTTTATTCATGTAGATTTTGACTGGCATACAGTAGAAGTAGGGTACTGTTCGTATAATACAATATAATGCAATACATACAGACATACTATGCAGTTGGTAGATATAAACTAGTATATCTGAGACTCAAAATTTAGTTCATAGTCTTAAAGTAGCTCATATACTGAAGGATAGACTGTATGCTACGAATAGACTACAACTACATTATGTGGGCTATGTATGTATGCCTCTATCTAGCAACTTTATTGGGTTCTCACTCTGCTGTTTTGCGAGCTTGGGACCGTTTTTTGTGTTTTTTGAACACAAAAAGCTGCATTAAAACTGATAAGATTGTATTGTCATGCTCTCTGACTGCTAGATCAGCCCCCCCCCCCCCCCTCCCGCCCTGCAATGATCACAATACTTTATTTTATTTTGCCCAAAGTAATTATAATAATTTATTATAGTAATTAAAACTAACTTGCCCAAAACATCAAAAGGTGCCATGTTTTTTGTACAATTTATGGAATATGAATTTCCAAGCCAGCTGCAGATTTAATCTCATGCAGCTTTCCAATGCCAAAAGCAAAATTCCATGACCCCCCCTCTCTCTCTCTTATACAAACTACTGGTAAAGGTTCCCTGCATTTCTAACCAAAACAATAGCGCAAACGATATCATTGTCAATTGGGGGAAAGGAGCCAGACAGAGGCTTTCCTTTCATAGGTCCATGTCGCAAGACCTCTAGTATCCACTCCTTTGTTGTTGTTGTTGGTGTTGTAGTTAATTTCCAGATAGGTTTTGGTAATAAGGCTTTGTACGGCCCCAGTAGCTCAGTTGGCAGAGCATGGGGCTTGGAATCTCTAGGTACCAAGTTCAATCCCAACATTCTGGTGAATTTTTTGTTGTTGTAAGATTGGTAGTAAGCCATTCAAGGAGACTAGTTCATGTGTTCATAGATGTGGACCTTTGTGCGATTTCGCGCTTGTTTAACCAAAACATTAAATGCTGGGTTATCAGATATCATTACCTATTAAGGGAAAGTCACAGGTTATAGAAAGAAATATTTTTCTTTGTATTGTAGTTAACAGCTAAAACTAGGCTGTCCAAGCTATAGCAATATTGGATCCATTTTTAAACAGTTTATAGTTATGTTTCCTTCACTGAATCTATATGTTATTTAACATTGATTATTTAGATATACTGGTAATATAATGTATATATATATATAATTATATTCAACATACCTACTACATGGTAGACAGACACCGACCCACCCCACAATTTAATATTGGGTATTACTATTAAGTTACCACCTCATAGATATATGTATAATGTATATGTTAATATAATGTATGTACAATGGTTGGATACTCAAAATTCATAGTGGTTGATTCATAAATAATTTATGTATTGTATATAATACAGTATATTTAAACCCATTATTAATAGTTGTAGTACCAATTTATTACATTATAATTCCATATCTTCGAAGATTTACTTTCAGTTTTCCAATCTCCCTGTCTACACTTTCTAGTTCAATTTCAATTCTTTCCTGTTCCCTCCGTCCCATTACGCTGTTTTGTGGAATTTTTTGTAGGCGATTTTCAAGCCTATTTTTCTTTCCTAACATATCATGTAACCTTTGCTTAAGTTCATCAGTATCTTCCCTTTGTGGTTGATCATAAATTGGATTTAAGAATTCCCCTCCTGTACCACCCACTATTACCCCAGACCTTGAGTTTAATGTCATTGTATTATCACTGGTTTGTCCCCCTTGATTTACTTGCCATGCTTTCATCTGCATATAGTCATTCATTGTTGGATTTCTCCCAGTCATATGGAATTGCTGAGCCTGCCATGCAATGAATGCTTCATAATCTTCAGGAGACATATGGGCCATTCCCGTGCCAAAACTGAAACCTCCACCACCACTTCCCATAGCTATACCTGAATCAGACCCTGACCCTCCACGACCACGTACTACATATGATACCTTGCGATTTCTATCAGCAGCCATAACTGGTTTTTTCTTGCCTTTTAAAGCTGCAGATAGCTCATCAGAAGTCATTGCATTTTTCTGTGCATAATTTCTTTTAACTTCCGCTTCCTTTTCATTTTGTTTTTTTGCTACTTCTTGCCTTTCCTTTTCCTCTTGATTTCTCTTATGTTCATCCTTTTTTCTTTCAATCTCATTTTGACGTTCAATTTCTTCCTGATGTCTTTTTTCTTCTAAACGTTTGCGTTCCTCTTCTTGTTTCTTCTTTCTTTCATCTGCTTCTCTTCTTCTTTTCATTTCCTCTTCCCTCCTTGCATTTTCTGTTTCTTTTCTTTTTCTTTCCTTTTCATCCTCTTCTTTTTTCCTTCGTTCTTCTGCTGCATTTTTTCGAGCTTTTTCTCTTTCCTCGTCTTGGTATCGTTTTCTTTCTTTCTCTTCATCTTCTTTTTTCTTCCTTCTTTGTGCCTCTTCTTTGGCTTTTAGTTGCCTATCATGTTCTTCCTTGGCTTTTCTTTGCTTATCTTGTTCTTCTCTCTCCTTTCTTTGTTTATCTTGTTCTTCCTTGGCTCTTCTGTGTCTCTCTTCTTCTTCCTTCTTCTTCCTTTGTGCTTCTTCTTTAGCTTTTAATTGTTTCTGTTGTTCTTCCTTGGCCCTCATTTGCCTGTCGTGTTCTTCTCTCTCCTTTCTCTGTTTATCTTGTTCGTCCTTGGCTCTTCTCTGTCTATCTTCTTCTTCCTTCTTCCTCCTTTGTGCTTCTTCTTTAGCTTTTAATTGTTTCTGTTGTTCTTCCTTGGCCCTCATTTGTCTATCTTGTTCTTCTCTCTCCTTTCTTTGCCTATCTTGTTCTTCTCTCTCCTTTCTTTGTCTTTCTCTATCTTGTTCTTCTCTCTCCTTTCTTTGTCTATCTTGTTCTTCTCTCTCCTTTCTTTGTCTATCTTGTTCTACTCTCTCCTTTATTCTTCTATCATGTTCTTCTCTCTCCTTTCTCTGTCTATCTTGTTCTTCTCTCTCCTTTCTTTGTCTATCTTGTTCTTCTCTTTCCCTTTGTTGCCTTTCTTGTTCTTCTCTCTCTCTTCTTTGTCTGTCACGTTCTTCTGCCTCTCTATCTTGCCTGTCTCGTTCTTCTCTAATTTTCCTTTGGTTTTCAAGTTCATCTCCTAGTTTTTTATCTTCTAGTTCTTTCTGTAGTTTAATTTGTTTATCGTTCAATCTATTTACTTCAGCTTCTGCCTTTGTCTGTGCATATTCTGCATTTTCCTTGTCTTTCCCAATTCTCCAGTTTTCATTTTGTAACTCCTCTAATTGAGTTCGCAACTTTAAGTTTTCATTCGTCATTGCATTATTCATTTCATCAGTACGTCTCAAGTTAATTAGATCCTTATTAGCTTCATTATTCTTATGTACTTCATTTCTGTATTTTTCTTCCAGTTCTTGGAACTTCCTTTCGATATCTATTGTTTTCTGTCTCTGTTTTCGTAACTCACTCTCATTTAGGATGTTTGCATGTATTCTTGTCTCCATATCTTTTAATTTTGCCATCATTTCTCTTTGCCTGTTTTCATACTCCAATTTTAAATCATGCATTTCTTTCTGATGCTGATGTTTCAAATTGTTCATTTCTGATTCCATTTTATATTTTTGATTATCTATTTCTTCTTTGAGATTTCTGCACTGATTTTCCGACTCTTTATTCTTATTCATCATTGCAGCAATTTCTTCTTCATACTTTCCGAGCGTATTTTCAATATATATCTTGTTTTTTGCTTCTAATTCAGCCATATTGTTCTGTTCTATATACATACATGTGCAATCAATTAATGCTTGAAGGTCAATCATTTCCTGGGATTGCGAATTATTCAAATTTTGTTCTGGTATTTCATATTGGTCCTCATTTGTCGTAGCTAGAAGTGTACTGCTTTCTGAATTTACTTTTAATGAACCAAATAATTTATCATCAAGAATGTCAATTATATCATCTATTCCTTGAACTATTTTATCTCCCCTACTATTTGCTGTGTCTCCACTGTACTCAACTTTACTTCTAGTAAATTCTTTTTCTGCCCATGCTGAACTGGTTTCTTTCATCTGGATGGACTTATCGTCTTCACTGTCTGAAGCTTCAGTGTTATCGGGAAGCGATGACCCCATGGAAGATTGCAATCGTGGATATGGAAGATGCAGAACAAAGTCACGTGTGGTATCTTGTTTTCTGCAGTAATTGTGTGCTTGTGGTAACTCCGGCAAAGTGAGACTTATTTCATGCAACTTGGAATATTCTTTCGCAAACTCTCTAAGTGGACTTGAATCTACAGATCGCGATGGACGCGAACTTGTTTTTATATCGTATTTATCACCAGGTAGCTTGAAACTTACCGATAATTTACCAGACCTAGGTGCCCGTGTCTCACTGCTCAAGCTGCGGTATGGTCGGTCTAATAGAGCGCTCTTTAGTGTGGCATCTGTATAATTGCTATTTGTGAATTGATCCAACCTTGATAATCTAGACGTTCGTATCAGACTGTCTTCCACCCCTCCACCGGAATCACTGTCATTGCTTTCACTCCATACTTGTCTGTCAACTGGTGACTGTACATATGGTGCTCTATTGCGAGCTGGTGAGTGAGTATGCAGGCAGTATTTGCATTCGTTGAGTGAATGTGGATGGTAATACCGTTGATTCATATTGACTTCCTTTTGATTTATCGGGAGGTTGTAGTTAGGTACCGGTACTTTGCTATTGGCCGTCATCGCAGTACCAAGGGTTGCTGTCATGTAATCTAATTTTTGTTGAAGATCGTCTGGTATGTTATATTTCTGGGTTGTTCCATGTACTGATCTCAAAATTGGCCTCCCTACATTGCTGTACATTTTCTGTAAATACGATTGGTCAGTGTTGGAATGTTCCCAGTATTTCATTGTTCTCTGAGTGTTGTCTTCCTTATTGGCCGCAGCTGTTAGTAGTTCATCTTCTATATGTTTCTTTATGTTGCATATATATTGCTGGTGTTGTTCGTATTGGTTAAGTAACTGACCCTCGTGTTTATTCTCCAGGTCATCTAGTAAGTGGTTAAGTCGATTCTTTAGATATAGTTTATGTTTCAATGCCATCACATTATAAAACACTTCATATAAATCAGGTTCACAAGTTAAATAAATAATAAATGTTGAAAATTATTATTGAAAACTTTTTACTCCTAAATCTCTACTAAATTGTTTGGTTGCAATCCGGTTGTCTATTTCATACTTGATATATTGTTATTTTGTATAATTGATCGTTGTATTGCGTTGGAGTAACTATGATACCTTGAGAATTTGCCAGCACTAATATTAGTGTATGTAAACTGCATTAACCTACAGGTTGTATCTCATTTAATATGTTGTGATTATCATGCGTTCCCCTCTCATATTATTTGTCCTGGCTACATCAACAATGTGGAATTCCCGGAGTCTTTAATTGGGCTACACAATGTGCAGTTAAAGCCATTGACCCATATTCTTATAATTATAATTTTTGGCACTATGATTAATTGTGATTTCGCTTGAGTTACCCATGTTTTTAATACTGCTTGTAGCAGGCTGCAATGTTAATAAACTGTATGTTAAGTATAATGTTACTTGTACCATTAACGCGAATTAATATTTTTACAATAGAGGCATTCCTTTAACAATGTAAAGATTATGCCGATTTAATCCAAGAAGTAAGTATAGTACAATACACATGGTATTCATAGTAACTTCAAGATGTGGTTGAAGTTAAGTTTATTATTAATGCTTGTGCACAATATATACCCAGACAATATGATAATTAAATATTTGAGACAGTTACATTGAAATGTAAAGCAGTTATTTTGAGTCTATTTAAAATTGTGCTGCTTTCAAGGTGAGACTCCAGTTGGTTTTCGATCAACTAAATTAGTTAACGAAAGGCCGCATTTCAAAATCAAATAGAGAGTGAGAGACGTATTATACTAGTAACCCCCCACCCCCACTTTAACTGAATAACGTGGCTCGAGGCTCGCTCCTCCACAACCGTACCGAATTTCACGTAGACGAAATGGTTCCACATCACATAATTAGTATAATAAACAATGTATGATAACCATATTATTTACCATCCTTATTACTTTAGCCTCCGCTAGAGAGGAGCCTTCCGGTTGCCTCTGGTAGAGATGAGCCTTAGGGTTGCCCCCGATAGAGAGGAGCCTTCCGGTTGCCTCCGGTAGAGAGAAGCCTTCGAGTTGCCTCCAGTAGAGAGGAGCCTTCGGGTTGCCTCCGGTAGAGATGAGCCTTAGGGTTGCCCCCGATAGAGAGGAGCCTTCCGGCTGCCTCCGGTAGACAGAAGCCTTCGAGTTGCCTCCAGTAGAGAGGAGCCTTTGGGTTGCCTCCGGTAGAGATGAGCCTTAGGGTTGCCTCCGATAGAGAGGAGCCTTCGGGTTGCCTCTGGTAGAGAGGAGCGTTCGGGTTGCCTCCAGTAGTGAGAAGCCTTCTGGTTGCCTCTGCTAGAGAGGTGCCTTCGGGTTGCCTCCGGTAGAGATGAGCCTCAGGGTTACCCCCGATAGAGAGGAGCCTTCCGGTTGCCTCTGGTAGAGAGAAGCCTTCGAGTTGCCTCCAGTAGAGAGGAGCCTTAGGTTTGCCTCCAGTAGAGAGGAGCCTTTGGATTGCCTCCGGTAGAGAGGAGACTTTGGGTTGCCTCCGGAAGACAGGAGCCTTCGGGTTGCCTCCGGTAGAGAGGAGCCTTAGGTTTGCCTCCAGTAGAGAGGAGTCTTTCGATTGCCTCCGGTAGAGAGGAGCCTTTAGGTTGCTTCCGGAAGACAGGAACCTTCGGGTTGCCTCCAGTAGAGAGGAGCCTTCGGGTTGCCTCCAGTAGAGATGAGCCTTCGGGTTGCCCCCAGTAGAGAGGAGCCTTCGGGTTGCCTCCGGTAGAGAGGAGCCTTTGGGTTGCCTCCGGTAGATAGGAGCTCTCGGGTTGCCTCCAGTAGAGAGAGAGGAGCCTTCGGGTTGCCTCCGTTAGAGAGGAGCCTTGGGTTTGCCTCCGGTAGAGAGGAGCCTTCGGGTTGCCTCCAGTAGAGAGGAGCCTTCGGGTTGCCTCCAGTAGAGAGGAGCCTTCGGGTTGCCTCTGGTAGAGGAGCCTTCGGGTTGCCTCCAGTAGAGAGGAACCTTCACTATCACTTATTTTTTAGGATATTGAGCAAAAATACGTTGAAGCGAGTCGCCTGGGCGTGGTGGATCGGGATCTGGCCTTCCAATACGGTATTTGTTTATCCAAAAGCGAATACCCTGACGACAACCTCAAAGGTCTCGATATTCTCGAGAAATTATTCAAACAATCTCGATCCCAGACGCAGCCTTCACGGAGTCTGGGGTTCGAAAGAGATTGTCTTTACTACAGGGCATTTTGCCACGTTCGCCTAAAAGTAAGTGAAAGTTTATACATTTACGCACATACGTAAATAGGTAATAAAGTGTTAGAGACTTGAATCAGCATTCATTGCTAGGCCTACTAGGGTAATGGTGAAAAATAACGAGACTTGAAAAATGTCGAGAGTAAAAATATCGTGTGTTGAAAAATATCGAGTGTTGAAAAATTACGAGAGTAAAAATATCGAGTGTTGAAAAATGCCGAGAGTAAAAATTTCGAGAGTATATAAAAAAAATTTTTAATGAGGGTTTTATGATAATTTTTTTTCTAAAAGTGTTCTAGTACAAAAAAAAAGTGAAAAATATTTCTCAAAATTGGTGGCTTACACGTGTTCTATAACATATTATATATAAAAAAGTAGGAAAAACTAGCTAAAGACTGTAGTATAAAAAATGTATATAATCTAGAACAAAAAATGTTTTCTAGAACAAAAACATTTATCAGAATTGATAGCTAGCACATTATTATCAATATTTTTCAACACTCGATATTTTTATTCTCGATATTTTTACTCCCGATATTTTTACTCTCCATATTTTTTGAACTCGCGATTTTATCGATATTTTTATTCTCGATATTTTTACTCTCGATATTTTTTAACTCGTGATATTATCGATATTTTTCCACACTCCATGTTTTTACTCGCGTTATTTTTACTCTCGATATTTTTCATGTCTCAATACTTTTCAATATATATAACCCTACTATTTAATTCTATTGTTCATTAAATATCACTAGATAAAATGTTTTTTTATAATTTTTTTGTGCCATCAGGGATAATTACTAGATTTTACTGATAATTAATATATTTTAGTGATTATTAATAGATTTTAGTGATAATTAATAGATTTTAGTGATAATTAATACACCATGACCCGTAATATAGTGTCATTCTCTGATGACACGGACCCCCAGATTTTTCTACAAATCTTTTTCAAATTGCTTAAAATTCGAAACACAACTAGTTCCACTACCATGAAGCCGGAATTTTCGATTTTTTTAATAAGCGTTTTAAAAAAGTGTCTTTTGCAAATTCGCACCAATCGGGTGTCGTGGCCATTCTTCACATTAGTCGTAATTTTTTCATATCAATAGAAAGCTTGCGTTGCAAGTAGGGATGTTGCGAATGTCATATTTTTAACATCCGCAGATGCAGATGCGGATGCAATGTCTGAGGTGACATCTGCACGGATGCGGATGCGGTTGCGATGTATACAATGTAAAGGCAAGGTAAATACTGGACGAGAGACTGTATGAATTCTGCAAAACTTCCGTTACTCCAAACATTTCTCCACTCTCAGTTCAACGGGCTAACACATCATTATCGAAAGGAAAGGCTGGCGACATATCATCACTTGTTATCGAACACTTCCTCCTCCTAAACCCATTTCCAATTTGCAATCTTCTAGCAGCTATCATAAACATGTGCTTCCAACTTGGTGCTGTCCCTGTACTTTTTGGCGATTCAGTACATTCAAGACTGTAGCTTGTTGACCAAAACAATAAACGAAAGTTAACGTACATGTTACAAGATTAGGCAGGTCTTTATTATTTGGTCTTCATTATTTACTTTTTTTTTATTTAAATCAGATTTTTTTATTTAAATCAGATTTTTTTATTTAAATCAGAATTTATATGAAAACATTGTGAAGACTTCTCGCTTCATCAATGCCCTCTTGTTTAAACGGGATCCCGATCCTTATACCGAAAAACCGGCGAAATATCCAATCCCGACTCCGACTTTTTTGGAACGGGATCCCGAAGTTTAAAGTGTTAAATAAATTTGTTGAACATCTAAAAAAAAGTTCCAGCAGAACCGAAATGTTTTAATTTTTATTTCAGTAACCCATCCAGTAATCATTTATAAGATAATTTTAATATAACTTTATCTTACTAATATTTCAGAAGTGTAAAATAAAGTGAGTGTTACCGAAAACTCGCCACATATACTATGAACTTTAATGAATTTAATCCAAAATTACACGGGATCTCGAGAGTGATAATCCCGGTCCCGATCCCGGAAATCCCGAAACGTCTGAATTCGAATATAAACTAAATAAACAAAAAACTGAATAGGACTCTAAACTACAACTTAATTAATGGTCCTGTGTATACTGTATGGTATTGAAAATGCGAGCGACATGATACTGTATTTTCATATAAATATTTAGGTAATTTGAATCATTTATTAATAATCATTAATGCAATGTTTATCCTGGCCTTAAAGCATGGTTGATAAAATTCATGATATTAAAAAAATCAAAAAAACCTGATTTTTTTGATTTTTATATGTGATTTAAATCATGATTTAAATCAAATGATTTAAATCAAACAACCCTGTGACTTAGGAGCAATCTCAAAATCACTAGAGGGAGCCCAACGGCTCCTCAGCTCATTAGAACATGCTGCTTCTAGTGTTGGTCTTTTTATTAACTCCAGAAAGACCAAAATTTTGACAGTTAACTTTGAAAGTCCTCAGCAAGTCTCTGATCGGATGAGCATAAGCTCAAAAGATGGTATGCTTGAGCATGTGGACGACTTCTGTTACCTGGGATCATGGATCCGGAAGTCAGATGAGGACCTTCGAATACGTAAGGGAAAGGCATGGGCAGCCTTGAATAGGCTTTCCAGGATTTGGAAGTCACCGAGAATTAATCGGAAACTTAAGGTCCGATTATTTAGAGCAGCAGTAGTTCCAGTACTCCTCTATGGGAGTCCATGCTGGGCTCTAACTGCTGAGGACACCAAATCTATGGATGGCACATTCACAAGAATGCTACGCCGGGTTCACACCCTCGAATGCGGGACCACCCAGAATGCACACATCTCCAACCAGACACTATATAACATTGGAGGTGTCTCATTGGTTCCCCGAAGCTTGACACTTGAACAAAATCGCCTCCGCTTTGCAGGACATTGCTTTCGCCGTGAGGACTACTATGTTTCAGACTCTGCACTGTCCAAACCCGGTACTTAAACTTGGTTATAGGTTAGCGGTATTCCATAACCATGGTCTCAAGGCGGCTCTATCGTGGCATTCGTAGTGGCTACCGAATGGGCAGTTTAAGTTTCTCGCAGCCAAGCTTCCTCTCGATCCTCACATCCAGTTACGACAATAAAGTCGTAAGGAAACGAATTGAAAACGGTCATCCTTCCACATGAGATGTAATCAACGCCATCGTCGTGCATAACTGTCTCTCCCTGACATCCCGACCGCTATTAGCACTCGACTTAAATGTGTAGCGGGTTATTTCACTACTAGTTTTCAATAATTTATTCAGTGCATTTTAACACCATTGCCTTTTATTGTCGGCGAGTCCGAATTAATTAAATTAAACTTAATATCTATTAGAGTTGAAACAGAGACCTGTTTTTCTTAATATATCCCGGAAAACCAGAGACCTACCCGGATAATTATTTTGAAAAATACCGGAGACCAGAGCCGAATATCAGAGACTTTGCTTATTTTTCTACTTACAATTTGATTACTCCCCATTTACATGGTACACCATTTTCGGACAACTCTTCGATTTATCACTCTGTGTTTAAAAATTTTGTTTGGTTTTGGCTAAAATCTGGAATATAAATGCCTACGATGCTATTCTACATGACAGGTCAGAAAAAAAATTATTTCGCTATTTAATATTAGTTAATATTGATGGCAGCACTGTTTGGGCACAGTGCTTTAAATGCTGCAGCCTATCCCAACCCCGGCTTTCATCCTTCAGTGGTCGATAAATGGGAACCAAGGCAACTTGGGAAACAGAGTGGAAGGGTTTACTGTGGAAGATCACCCATGGTGGTGAACAGGCATTCCTTGGCTTAACGAGCCTAAAAGATTCTCCCATTCATATTAGTTAATACTAGTTAACAATAAAAAATACTTGGTTGCGCTTAAAACCCTAAGGCTTTTACAGTTTTGAATCTTATCACATGAAATTTTTCTTATATGATAGATCAAAGAGGGGGCAACAGAACTATCAGGCGAAATTTTGTGAAAATAATTCTGCACCGCTAGGTGGCGCTGCAAATTTATGCTAAATTTTTAGGTTTTTTATAAATTGTATTACATTTTATTAACAAAAAATTTCGAAAAGTTGTCTGATACTTTTATGCAGGGTGGATATGTAGACACCCACAAAAAGTTTCAGACAAATTGATCAAATATTGTAGAAATAGTAGGGTTTTGTAGTTGACAATTTCGTAAAAAAAATATTTGGAGATAATCGACCTTTCATTATACATAGTAATAGTAATTTCAATAGGAATCCCTAAATGGAAATTTACATAACATGAAAACTAAAAGTGCTATTAAATATCGGTTTTCAGATTTGGAAACACCATTCAATGGTGCATTATAATAGACCATGAAAAAAATGTCGACATATTTTGGACCAAAATGGTGTACCCCCCCCCCCCCCCCCCCCCTTAATTCGTTTTATTTTGTTATTGTTAGTAATATGTTACATTAATTTGTTTTTCGCCATAGGTACCGGTACTTTGTTAATTAAAGGCACTTATTTTACAATTGTTCAAATTATAAACATTTCAATATACTATAAACTTAATCATTTACGAATACTTAGTGCACAGGTATAGTACTCTACTCGCCCCATTTACAAGCCTCGTTACGCTCGTTCTCTCTATTTGGTCGTCATATTATCTATCCTATAACAAATTGAATGGAGAACAGCCCTTTCTTTCACTTTTAAACATTATGAGTGCTCAAATTAAGCGCCCTTATCCTTAAATAAGAACCATCTTTAGGTGCTAATTTAACTTAAAATTAAACGCGCCTTAAATTAATTAAATAGAAGATTATCGCTACATTTATTAGAAATAGTGTAAAAGTGAATATATAATTGTGTTGAAGCAGTGTATGTAAAATAGTTAAAAATTAAAGAAATAATTAATTGTAAAAAATTTGTGAAAAATAATCTTCATTTCACATTTTGTGTTGTACAGGATCTATTTTTAAATATCTATTTCTAATTTGTAAAATCACTGATCTCTGGGTAAAATGTCTGTTTTCAATACCCGGGAACCAGAGACCTATCCGGAGACCAAAAAACTGCCCGGAGAATCCAGAGATCAGTGACAAGTCTCTGTTTCAACTCTAATATCTATATTGCGTAGCTAATCATGCATAAACGAAATGTTCCAGAACATTGTGTATTTATTAATACAATAAATGGCCCTCAACGAACGATACTTCTTTCAATCTTTTAACGCCTATATACCAGCTGTTTATTAACGAAATTCAATCATTCTTACATATTTGGAATCCTTGCAAAGCAAGGTTTCTAATGATATGAAATATTATTTACTAATGTGAAGATTAGCGACGATAAGAGATGTGCAATTTCTCAAAAGACACTTTTTTTAAAACGCTTAAAAATTTAAAAAATTTACAGGCAAAACCGAAAATTCGGGGTTCATGTGGACTTCGACGGTGAGTGGAACTAGTTATGTTTCAAATGTCAAGCAATATGATATGGATTTGTAAAAAAAGTTGGGGGGGGGGGGGGGGGGGGAGGGGGGGTCCGGACGTCATCAGAAAATGACGCTATATTACGGGTCAATGACACTATATTACGGGTCATGGTGTCTTACTGGAGTTAGGTTATACAGTATTATATCCGTAGCTTAAGTGTCATGAGGCCCTAAGTCGATTCTTATCGGATTTTACTTTTTGATACTTTTTTTATTTTAGAACGTTTCCTTTATTTCCTTTTTTTAGAACGATTCCTTTTTTCCTCTTTTTTTGTCAATTTTCACACATTTTTTTCCTCTATTTTTGGTTTAGAAGATCAACTTCAGCTTGCTGATGATATTGACAAAGTTTATAACAGAGATTGACGGGCATAATAATGCCGATTTTTATTTTGAGTATGTTTATTTTGACAAAAATTACAAGCTAAGCCACCATAAAAATGTAGCAGTTGAGGGAACTGTAAATGTATTTATTTTCTGAGGGGGGGGGGGGGGGGGGAGGGGGGGATATATTATGATTGACACAAAACCCGCCTTGGTGAATTAATATTGTTGTTTTTCAATTTAGTGAAAGGAACAGGTTGCAGTGGCAGTCTATTCTAACCAAAACAATAAAGTAAAGCCTATAACAAGGGTTATAATTTCATTTTTGCTCGTAATCAGCTATTATTTGCATCCGTTTTCCTCTGGAGATGGTTGAATTTTGATTGAGTCTAAAAGTATTTTTGTTATTTATATAAATGTAGCCACGACCGGAAATCCGTACCAAAGATTGTAGGCCCTATATTACTTTCAAACTAAAGTTATATTTACAAGCGTTTGATAAACCTCTATCAATGACCATCAATCGGTCGAGCTCAACCATCTCTGATAACTAGGCAAAAAGGTGAAAATTAGAAACATACAGCGACGTTTCTTAATAGGCCTATATATATATAAGGTTAATTAAATATAATGTTTACTATCCTTTTTTAAAGATAATATCAATTCAGTTTTTCCCTTTTTTGAACCGTATCCGATCCTTTTTGTCCTTTTTTTGAACTGCATCCTAACCTCTTTTTCCTTTTTTTTGAAAATATAAATTCCTTTTTTCCTTTTTTTCATCGATATTTTTGGCTGGGAAGGCTGTAAAATCCAATAATCATATTGAACAACATTTTACTGCAGAAAGGCCCTATATCTCTCGATATTTTATATATAGGCTTTCCTGAACAATTGCAATTTTTGACATAGGGCCTTATGACACCTAAGCTAAGTAGCTGACTTGTTGGTTGATCAGATTCTGTTTTATTTCGCAGGATTATGAGAAAGCCAATAAAATTGCCCAAATGGCAGACCAAATGCAGCCGAACAACCCACAGACGAAACAACTTATTAGCGTTATAAATAAACTCCTCAAAAAAGGTTTGTCTTTATAAATAAACTCCTCAAAAAAGGTTTGTCTTTATAAATAAACTCCTCAAAAAAGGTTTGTCTTTATAAATAAACTCCTTAAAAAAGGTTTGTCTTTATAAATAAACTCCTCAAAAAAGGTTTGTCTTTATAAATAAACTCCTTAAAAAAGGTTTGTCTTTATAAATAAACTCCTCAAAAAAGGTTTGTCTTTATAAATAAACTCCTCAAAAAAGGTTTGTCTTTATAAATAAACTCCTCAAAAAAGGTTTGTCTTTATAAATAAACTCCTCAAAAAAGGTTTGTCTTTATAAATAAACTCCTTAAAAAAGGTTTGTCTTTATAAATAAACTCCTCAAAAAAGGTTTGTCTTTATAAATAAACTCCTCAAAAAAGGTTTGTCTTTATAAATAAACTCCTCAAAAAAGGTTTGTCTTTATAAATAAACTCCTCAAAAAAGGTTTGTCTTTATAAATAAACTCCTCAAAAAAGGTTTGTCTTTATAAATAAACTCCTCAAAAAAGGTTTGTCTTTATAAATAAACTCCTCAAAAAAGGTTTGTCTTTATAAATAAACTCCTCAAAAAAGGTTTGTCTTTATAAATAAACTCCTCAAAAAAGGTTTGTCTTTATAAATAAACTCCTCAAAAAAGGTTTGTCTTTATAAATAAACTCCTCAAAAAAGGTTTGTCTTTATAAATAAACTCCTCAAAAAAGGTTTGTCTTTATAAATAAACTCCTCAAAAAAGGTTTGTCTTTATAAATAAACTCCTCAAAAAAGGTTTGTCTTTATAAATAAACTCCTTAAAAAAGGTTTGTCTTTATAAATAAACTCCTCAAAAAAGGTTTGTCTTTATAAATAAACTCCTCAAAAAAGGTTTGTCTTTATAAATAAACTCCTCAAAAAAGGTTTGTCTTTATAAATAAACTCCTCAAAAAAGGTTTGTCTTTATTAATAAACTCCTTAAAAAAGGTTGTCTTTATAAATAAACTCCTCAAAAAAGGTTTGTCTTTATAAATAAACTCCTCAAAAAAGGTTTGTCTTTATAAATAAACTCCTCAAAAAAGGTTTGTCTTTATAAATAAACTCCTCAAAAAAGGTTTGTCTTTATAAATAAACTCCTCAAAAAAGGTTTGTCTTTATAAATAAACTCCTCAAAAAAGGTTTGTCTTTATAAATAAACTCCTCAAAAAAGGTTTGTCTTTATAAATAAACTCCTCAAAAAAGGTTTGTCTTTATAAATAAACTCCTCAAAAAAGGTTTGTCTTTATAAATAAACTCCTCAAAAAAGGTTTGTCTTTATAAATAAACTCCTCAAAAAAGGTTTGTCTTTATAAATAAACTCCTCAAAAAAGGTTTGTCTTTATAAATAAACTCCTCAAAAAAGGTTTGTCTTTATAAATAAACTCCTCAAAAAAGGTTTGTCTTTATAAATAAACTCCTCAAAAAAGGTTTGTCTTTATAAATAAACTCCTCAAAAAAGGTTTGTCTTTATAAATAAACTCCTCAAAAAAGGTTTGTCTTTATAAATAAACTCCTCAAAAAAGGTTTGTCTTTATAAATAAACTCCTCAAAAAAGGTTTGTCTTTATAAATAAACTCCTCAAAAAAGGTTTGTCTTTATAAATAAACTCCTCAAAAAAGGTTTGTCTTTATAAATAAACTCCTCAAAAAAGGTTTGTCTTTATAAATAAACTCCTCAAAAAAGGTTTGTCTTTATAAATAAACTCCTCAAAAAAGGTTTGTCTTTATAAATAAACTCCTCAAAAAAGGTTTGTCTTTATAAATAAACTCCTCAAAAAAGGTTTGTCTTTATAAATAAACTCCTCAAAAAAGGTTTGTCTTTATAAATAAACTCCTCAAAAAAGGTTTGTCTTTATAAATAAACTCCTCAAAAAAGGTTTGTCTTTATAAATAAACTCCTCAAAAAAGGTTTGTCTTTATAAATAAACTCCTCAAAAAAGGTTTGTCTTTATAAATAAACTCCTCAAAAAAGGTTTGTCTTTATAAATAAACTCCTCAAAAAAGGTTTGTCTTTATAAATAAACTCCTCAAAAAAGGTTTGTCTTTTAAATAAACTCCTCAAAAAGGTTTGTCTTTATAAATAAACTCCTCAAAAAAGGTTTGTCTTTATAAATAAACTCCTCAAAAAAGGTTTGTCTTTATAAATAAACTCCTCAAAAAAGGTTTGTCTTTATAAATAAACTCCTCAAAAAAGGTTTGTCTTTATAAATAAACTCCTCAAAAAAGGTTTGTCTTTATAAATAAACTCCTCAAAAAAGGTTTGTCTTTATAAATAAACTCCTCAAAAAAGGTTTGTCTTTATAAATAAACTCCTCAAAAAAGGTTTGCCTTTATAAATATACTCCTCAAAAAAGGTTTGTCAAATAAACTCCTTAAAAAGGTTTGTCTTTATAAATAAACTCCTCAAAAAAGGTTTGTCTTTATAAATAAACTCCTCAAAAAAGGTTTGTCTTTATAAATAAACTCCTCAAAAAAGGTTTGTCTTTATAAATAAACTCCTCAAAAAAGGTTTGTCTTTATAAATAAACTCCTCAAAAAAGGTTTGTCTTTATAAATAAACTCCTCAAAAAAGGTTTGTCTTTATAAATAAACTCCTCAAAAAAGGTTCGTTCGATACCCCTGGTATCTGTATACTCCTTATTTGGATCGGTGTCTCTTCCGGATATCTCTCTGGATATCTCGCCATCCAATCTTCCCCACCCTCGCACCGGACCAGTGTCTCTTCCGGACATCTCTCTGGTTTTTTCGCTGTCCGCTCTTCCCCATCCTCGTACTGGACCAGCGTCTCTTCCAGACATCTCTCCAGATATCTCGCCGCCCACTCTCTAGCTGTTGCTTCTGGTCCTGACTCCTCTATCGACGCCATTTCTCTGGACTCGTACTCCACCCTTTCCACTATGCGTGGTTCCAGAAACATAATCGCCCATCTTTGACTTCTGCTCTACTTCCCCAATGGTACCAGACAGCATGCTTCCAGATGTTTCGGGTGTGTTAAATGGAATACTGGATTTAATAGGCCCAGTAAGCGTCCATCCAAATGGCGTTAGGATCGCCACTGGGTCTCGCTCCTTGTCCCTCCCGAATATTGTCTCAAGCCTCTCATGGGCTGTCGGGCAATCCATCCCGACTATCAGAGACACTTTCGGCACATCGAGGTCTGGTGTCGACAGGTCAATCGAGTCCAGGTGCCGATATTGCTCGACTTCGATCTTTGTCGGCTGCCTGGCATTGCTGTTTATGGATTGAGTAATACGTATAGGGTCTATAGTCGCTCCGTAGTTGAAATCGGGAGTTACAGCCCCTCCCTATCCGACACCCTCCTGTTCTCATCAGCAGAATTTCATCTTTGGTGGATGGATATGGTGGTAACCACCATCTTACTCGAACTCGTCTTTAATTGTAGCCTATCTGCTACCAAGCTTTCTGTCAACGTGAATGCAGCCCCACTGTTGATCAACATCAGTGTTGATACCGATCGCCGATTCTCTCCCATTATCCTTGCTGTCACCACTCCTAGTAACACTGTTCCTCGCTTCTTGAATCTTCCAATCGTACTTGTCTGGCCTCCAGTTTCATTGGTCTCAGTGTACCTCGGTGGATGTTCTTGACACCAATCCTTCATATGTCCCCCCACCATGCATCTGTGGCATAATCCAAATCTCCCTGTATAGGCTAATCGATCTTCTTTCAGCAATGCCTGCCACTGGTTGCAATTGATGGTCTTATGTATCCCTTTTCTATGAAGCTGACACCTGTAGTTTGGATTATAACGCTCTCTGTATAGCGTCTCGCGTATTTCGCCCAGGTCCGACTCGAATGGTTTATTGTTTTGGTTGCATATACCCATATCAGAGGTGTTGTTTCCCCTATAGCCACCATAGTTGTTCTGTGGACTTGTTCTGTGGACCTGCACGGTTGCATATGGGAACGATTGCCTCACTCTCGGAAGTGCATCTGCAGCACTGTG
Source organism: Nemertoderma westbladi (assembly GCA_032718475.1). NCBI lineage: Eukaryota > Metazoa > Xenacoelomorpha > Nemertodermatida > Nemertodermatidae > Nemertoderma > Nemertoderma westbladi. Next base: position 20,755 of record JAUCBJ010008722.1, read on the forward strand.
TTCCGGTTTAGGTCCAACCCTGGCTCCGCACCCCTTATTTTCCCGAGTAGAGAAAGCAATCTTTCTCCATTTGTTCCTTAACCATATTGGTAATGCCTGCGCTATGGTTATGATTTTATTTGAAGCATTAAGTTCGTATGGTGCTTCTAGCGTCTTTTAAAACTATCAATGCCTTTTCTACTTCGTTGGCAAAGGGTTTGATACTAACCAGAGTTATCCGCGAGTCCACCTGATGTTATTCCTCTTAAGGTTTATCGGATAATCTTCGCCGGATGGCCAAATTCCCTATCCAGGGCTATCCATGCCGTTGAAAATCCTCCTTCGATTCCCTGATATTGCCTCACAATATCATAGGCTGTCCCCCCTGTATAAACTTGTAAGTACTTACGGCACTCCACCTGTGTGAGATTCTTTGTGAGAATCTCGTTGCTATACATCCTCCAGAACTGTAGGTATTCTTCCGGCTTGCTTCCCTCAAACTTAAAAGACTCCACGGGTGGCAGCTCTATTCTATTTTTAGCGCGTCAATGAGTGTTGCCATTCCCATCGCTTGAATTCCCAGCGCGCTCGACGGTATGGATGCGGTATGGTACGGTATGGATGCTCCTTTGGTGTTGATTGTGCTCCGCCTCTCGGGTTCATCGACTTTCCCTGTGTGGGATATATCATTGGGGGCAATGGTCCCCTCCATATCTCGGTGTCACATGACTTGTTTGGATCTGAGGGGGTTGCAATCTATATTTTATTTTGTTGCACGTATTGCGGATACAGTGATGGGGGGAATGTCACCCTGTCCCCCCCACCATTGGTGTTATCTGCGCTGGGGGTAGATGTCATTATATTGGGGCCCATACACTTATCTGCAATACCCCCCCCGCCCTTTCCCTGGGTATGTATTATATCCTATCCATATTATAGTCATACTGGTGTGCAGGTACCGGCATAGGCCTAACAGGTTCCTGCCTACTCACCGGTATGTAAGCAGCCGCGACCTCCGGGAATTTAATCCCGGCATTCGCGCTACCCTATCACCTACACTATCGCTCCCAGCATCGCCCTATAGTGATGTGCTAGTAAGACCTACAGTATGTCCTGCAGTCTGAATGCGGTCCTCCGGACCGAAGTTTAATCTCCTCGAATAGTCCGAGAACTCCTCTCCAGCGACTACCATGTCGTCGGTTCGGCAGCTACGTTCCGACTGGAAGTTTCCCTTCGATCACTTCTTCTCGTCTCGTCCTACTCATCCCGGTATACGCTATACACTCTCTCTCCTGGTGCGTAATATATATCGCCAGGCTTGTGTTCGGGCGATGGCAATCTCCCGAAGTACAACCCCACCGGCCCTCTCTCTCTACATCAACTATCGACGGTTTGCTGTCCGTCATATCTCGGCATCTCTGGTTGCCCATAGCAACATTTCCTCGCTCGTCTCTATGTTCCTATTCCTCAAAAAAGGTATTCTTTATAGATTAAATTGTACATTAATAAAAATTGGTTAAATATTGGCCAGTAGTGTGGATAAGCCGAAAATATCAGTAAAGTAGGGAGAATAAGGAGAATAAGTAATGAGACCGAGTGAAACATAACCTAGAATGTGAAGCACACTACAAACTTGGGCCAATCATGTTTCCGCTGAATAATGAGCGTGCTTGTGTGCTTCTAAAACATTGAATGCCATCGGTTTGGGCTATCAGTGGGTGCCTCGCATTTATTTATTGCTGCGGTTCCCTGGTGCAGGCTGGATCACCAGGATCATTATAATTAGGATCAGGGTCACGACTCACCATGCCGACCGCTCGCCATGGTAGCAACGTTTCAATGATTTGCTATAGAGTTGTACGCTGCCAAATTGCTATTGAATACAATCAACCCTCACGGACGGTTTAATCTGTATTTTAAATACGTAGCAATTTATTTATTATTTTTCCTAAAGCAAACCTTTTTACTTCGAATTATATTTGTTTCTTATTTGTAAACGTAACGTAGAATTCTGCATTTATCCTTTTCACGAATGAAT
>JAUCBJ010008723.1:0-11289 GCA_032718475.1 Nemertoderma westbladi
TGTAAGGTAGGAATATATTACACTATGGTAGAAGTACTATACTAATTTATATAAAATACTTCCTACTGTAAGGGTCCAGTAGTATACCGCTTACCAGATCCTAGTAACGATGTATCTTACTATGAGACTCTAGTAATGTATACGGGCTTGTACAGTATCTGACAACAAATCCCAGTCCAGGATATCTAAACAAACAGATACAGTACACAAACGACTACTGGCGAGGAACAGAGCCTTGTATCTATTCTATGTACGTGAGCGGGTCTAATGCCTACGTACTAGACAGAAGGATACCTGTCCTCTAACCGGTGAGGCAGATGTACAGTTACCGTAACAGACCAAACTCACGGGAAAACAATCCCCGCGCAGCGAATCCTAACTATCACTGACAGTCCTAAATATAGAGTTCTACGTTACTTACTCTGCTGGTATACGGAGGGATGGTTAGGTCGATCACTTCCATCCGTAGTTTACGATCAATTAGAGTTTCGAGAGTTGTAGACCCCGGTCGAAGTTTCCTCTGACCGTGAAGTTTCTTGTTATCCGATTTGCTGTCGTTTTCATCAGTTGACGTTCCTGCAATAATTTAAAAATAAATATATAAAAAAATATGAGTGAGTAAACTATTCACAAAAATAGCAAATGGCGATAAGCCAATTATCTTTACTGATATCATTCATCCGGACAGTGCCGGCTGACCCAGCAACATAGCGCCCCCAGATCTCACGGAAAGCCATACACAGTTCCGGCTGACCCAGCAACATAGCGCCCCCTGATCTCACGGTAAGCCACACACAGTGCCGGCGGACTCAGCAACACATCGCCCCCTGATCTCGCGGTCTGCCACACACAGTGCCGGCGGACCCAGCAACATAGCACCCTCAGATCTCGCGGTCAGCCATACACAATGCTGGCTGATCCAGCAACATAGCGCCCTCAGATCTCACGGTCAGCCATACACAATGCCGGCGGACCCAGCAACATAGCGCCCCCAGATCTCGCGGTCAGCCATACACAATGCTGGCTGACCCAGCAACATAGCGCCCCCAGATCTCGCGGTCTGCCACACACAGTGCCGGCGGACCCAGCAACATAGCACCCTCAGATCTCGCGGTCAGCCATACACAATGCTGGCTGACCCAGCAACATAGCGCCCCCAGATCTCGCGGTCTGCCACACACAGTGCCGGCGGACCCAGCAACATAGCACCCTCAGATCTCGCGGTCAGCCATACACTTTCCGAGTTCATCACTGCTCTAAGACCGAAGTCGTCATTCTCACCAGCAGGCCTCCACCGCACAAGATTATGTACAACTTGATCCTAAAACAATGCCCAGAAAGCTTCAGACGGCGGCTCTGCTGGGTGATGCTGGGCCTTGGTTGTATCTTGGTTGGGGTTGAGTTGGGTCTAGTTGTATAACAACTCATTGCTTATGTCTATGTATGCATAATGCGCTATTGAACTTGGTGACTAACAATGCCTCATAACACTAAGGAAATGATAAATTAATGATGCCATTGTTACTCAGAACTTACCATCGTTAGACAGCTTTTGTAACGTGTAGGGTGTGCAGGACATCTTAAACGTTGACATGGCAGGAGACGCATCCCCGTTACACCCGCTAGGAGGCGTCGTGTGGTCCCCGCTGAAGGATTGAGTGCGCAGTCCGGCGGCGGATAGACGGTGGGCGGTGGGGGCCGGGAGACCGGAGTCGCGAGAGAGAACCCGCGAGAGGTGGTGACGAAATACCGCGCGTTGGTTGGGATCCGTGTCGGAGCCGGCCACAGTGGGACCGAGCGGGGCAGTGGGTCCGAGCGGGGCGGTGGGTCCGAGCGGGGCGTTGGGTCTGACGCGTGGCTGGCAACCCGGACCCATCGACCGAGGTTTTCTTGGCAACGTGCAGAAGGTATCGAACCGCCGCGGCTTGTCCGGTGGCGTCGGGGCCACCGGTTTCTGTAGATCGAGCTCCATCGCGGACTCCCGAAGGACCGAGTTGGAGGGGCGAGCGATATCATAGTCCGCCTCCGAGTCGAAGTAAAGCCCGGAATGTGGAGTCGGCGGCATCGTGTGGCGGGGTGGCAACGCCGGCGGCACTATTAAGCCGCTACCGGAATCCGGTTTAAACGTGGACATCTGTGTCCGAATCTGGTCCACAGATGATTTAATAGCTCCGGCACTGCGTTTACTAGGGAGGGGAGGAATAGGGGTTGTCTGGTGATGTGTGTCTGGTGGAGTCTGGTTACTTGCTAAGGGACTTTGGCGATTGGTAACATCTGGATGAGTCTGGTTACTTGCTTGGTTATGGTTAACATTTGGTGGAGTGTTGTTAGTAACGAGGGGACTGTCATGAGGGCGGTTATGTTTGTCGGGTGGGGTTCCAGTAGTGGGTACGGGACTTTGGTTCTGGTTGGGGCGTGGCGGTGTTTGGGGCAGGACACGACACTGTCGTGAATTCCGTTGAGTTTGAGATATTGCACTAGGACTATGGCTGATATCTGAGTCTGGTGGGCTTTGCGTCTGGTGGCGTAGCTCGTCTGGTGGCGGAGAATGTGGGGAGGCGTTATGACAATGTCCCGGACCCAAAAATGTAGAAACCCCGGAATTAATTGGTCCACAAGTCGGTAATTCTCGCTCCATCTCGTGGTTTACCCTGGAATCCAATAAACTCGGTTTACTAACGTCGGCGACGGGAGCGAACGATTTCACCGTGTTGGCGCAGAACGCCTTGACGTTCTCTACGCAGTTGGATATCCGTCGCACCGACTGCATCGTGATCGCGGTGATGTTGCTAGCGGCGGGACCCCGGGGCTCCTCGCTGACGCTGACAGTGCGACGCGGCGTCGGGAGCCCCTCCGAGTCGGCCGGCGGCTCGCCGACACTCACGGACCGCTCGATACGCCCCTCGCCGGCCCACGCCGCCAGTCGGTCGCCAACCTCCCCGTCTCCCATTCGCTTCGGTGGTTGCGGCTTCCACAGCGGCGCCAACCCAGCAGATCGAGGTGGTTTCGGAGCGGTTTTCGGGGGTTTCGGTTTGATTATCGGCTGCATGCTGAGAATCTCGGAGATGAGCGGGTTGCTGCTGGACGGGGAATCCGTCGCCGGAGAGACCAACGACTCGGAGGAGGTGGAGGTGACCGAGGACCCACGGGATTGGCGCCAATCGTCCCGCTGTTTCCGACGGAACTTCCGTTTCATTTCGTCGACCATATTTGGCGCGGCGACTCCATCTGGCGGTACTTGTTCCGGAGCGGCGGCGCCGGAATGACGAGGGAAGTTGGCTGGTCGCGGCGGCGGTAGAGGCGGGAGGGAGTGGATTCGGGGGTCGCCGGGACGCTCGGACGAGACCTGCGAAACCGTCGGGGGGTTCCCGGATTCCTCGCTCGACCCTTCCTGCAGACACTGCAACGCCTCGCACAAACTGTTCTTCCGGGAGTTGACGAGGTCTTCCGCGGGTTTCCCACTCACCGAGTGAAGGAGACTCCCCAACGCTTTGATCTCCTCCTCGAGGATCATGGAGATCCGTTGGACTCCCGCGAACTTCCCGTTGTTGTCGTCGACTCCTCGCAGTCGATCCTCGAGTCCTTCGCTTCGGTTCTCGTCGACCGACGGCAGTTCCGGGCGCGGCGTCGGGTTCTCCTTGGAACCCGTCGAGGGGCTCAGATTCCGGGGAGTTAGCCGTTCGAAGTCCAACGAGTTCCGGTCCGGCGAGAGAGTCGCGGAGTCGCCGTCCTCCTCCGGCGGCGCGCCGCTGAACTCGCTGTTATCGAACCGTCTGGGTTCGACGAGTTTAACGGGAGTCGCGTCCCGGAGGTCGCCCGGGACACGCTGATCCGGGGGTTCCGGAACCGACACCGCACTCCTCGGGAGTTCGTCGAGGGAGCCGATCGGGGTGGAGTGTTCCGGGGCAACCCGAGGAGGTTCATCGTACTCCCTGAGTAACTCGCTCGCCGCTAACAACCTCGCTTTGTGGTTGGAGTCGGAGATCATTAGTTGGTCGAGGAGTGCCTCGTCCAGCCGCTTGTACGCCTCCAACGTATCCCATCCATTCATCACGAACACCGGGAGGTACTGCATCATGCCGAGTCGACGGAGCAACTCCTCCATGGTCTGGGGTTTCGGACGGTTGCGTTTCCGGGGCAACCGGGGTCGTTTCGCCTCGCCGGTAATAGGAGTTGCCATGGAATCCGCGTCCTTTATAACTTCCACGTAGATGAATTTAAATGTCCCAGGAGTCCCGTTTAGTATACCGTACCATATACCAAGGGGAGGCATCGAAGTTACTCCTATGATGTCGCCCTGGTAATAAAATAAATTTAAATAAGAAATAAATAATAATTAAAAATGAAACATTTTGAAACAAAATGAAACAAAGTTATACTTTTTTCCCAGGTAATAAATAATTTTATAATTTGAAAATGAAAAATTTCCTCTCCCACCCACTCAGTCTGTTTTGGAGTAGGTAATCTACTTTATATTATTCCGTGATAATATACATGTGATATATGGTGTAAGATATTATACATGTTGTTCCTTTCACTACCAAGAAGTGCAGCATCGCAGGAACATAAATATCAGTTAAAACTGTTTCACTATCGTTAATATATCTTTCTCGAAGTCTGTCACTGCCGGTGTTTCGGTATGTAACAGCCCCAGTGTGCTGAAGGTCCACATACCCTTCACAACTGGTTCTATATCAATCAACCCGCTTCAAGGCTTATAGGTAACAAACACTATGGAAGCTGCGAAATAAAGATTCACCATTAAGGTAGACTCACCTTCCTTAGACACAGTGACATCTGGTCGAACGGACTGGGAGTGAAGTCCTGCACGACTTTAGCCTTAGCGACGAAAGGACCGGTGTAGGGCCCGGCGTCGCCGCTCTCGAAGGAACTACACGATATACCCGAGATCCCGCTGATAACGCTGGCGCGGTTGTTTACGCGTCCGTTCAACGCGTTGCTGTGGTTACCGGTAGAGTCTGTGGTAGACAGACTGCTGCTGGCCCCGCTCCGTCCCGAGCTCAGACTGTCTACGGAGCCGCCGGTGTTAACGAACCCAGAATCCTCGGTCTCCGCCGAGTTCGGGGTCTCTAAAGGGTCGTTATGTCTCCTAGGAAACAGGTCATACGAGATTAATAATAAAATGTAATATTAAGTTTGGCGGTATAATATATCTCAGAGTGGGGCACATTGACCGCAACTGAGTAAAGTGATCCCAGCGCAAATTGGTAGCATATTAAATAGTTTCGTACACTAAAAGAGACACCGAAACCTGCTCCTTTCCCTTGAATATTTAAAATAAGATTAAGTGCTTTTTTTGTTTGTGGTCATTATGCGCCATTCATTAACTCACGTCTACAGTCTACACGTTCATCACTATTAATTGCTCTCATTATTTACCTTTCGAATAACTTCTTCGAAACTTCTTTCTTTAGTAATTTAAACCTGTCGGTTAGACCGACTGACTTGGAGTTGCGTCTACCCGATCGGAAACTATTAGAACCCACAGAGGAAGAACGACTGCAGGTATCTGAATCGTTGTTAGGGGTTACGCCAACATAACTATAGGGGACCTGTGAGGGAAATATAAATATTAATAATAAACCAGCTCCAATACGTTACCATGGTTAATGGAGAACAAATCACGGAATTCGAGGACTTACACACGCAGTTTTCTCAAAAAACATAGGCAGGCCTACCTAATTAATTTATGTTTTAATTACAACTATGTCGAACTGCAGACATCTGAGTGGGCGAGTTATAAACTCCGATATTCGTCCACTGACTGAATTAAATACACTTTTCCATACGTTTGAAAGTGAAAGTAACAATTAAGCCCATCCAGTGGAGAATGCGGATCGCAAACATTTTATTGTCTGCGAACATTAACAAGACTGTCCGATATGTCCGGATATTTGCCCGGTTTGATACATTCTGTTCTTCCGTGAATATTTAGTAACGGTATTCCATGACGACACAACTAGACTGTCATACGTTGAGTTTCACAAATTAAAATCCACAAAAAAGAATCCAACAAAATGAAATTAACTACGTAAGTAATCAGTTTATCATATTTACTGTGTATCAACTTACAGACTTAAGATCTTGAGGTTGACCTCTGCTTGAACGCATAACAACCTCGTCAATGCAAGCAACATCAACGACGCAGTCATTGCTTACGAGAGTTTCAGAAACCGAGTCTCTAGACTCAACGTCGGCATTGACCCTGTCTGTCTGGTGGTTGCTGTCTGGCGGTTGGGTTGCATCACTGTCTGCGGGCTGGGTGGGAGATCTGTCCGAGGGTTGAGTGAACCCGCTATCAACCGACTCCATTGTGTCCATAGCTACCGGGCGCTCGGGCGAATCGGACAGGGAACTGGAGTTCTTTAGCGTGTCTGAGTTTCCCGAGGGTTCGTCGGGCGGCCCTCTATCGGTTAGCGTGTCGAAGTTCCCGTCGATAGGCGTCGAACTATCGCAGATCTCGTCGGCGCTCAAGGATCCGACGAACTCGAGATTGTCGAAACGTTTATGCGTGGAGGCGGGCCGGTGGACAACAGAGTAGAGAGGGATGGGGTTAGGGTGGTCCCTGGAGGGATTGGGATCCCTGTGGAGTCGCGGCGACTCTATATCCGCGTGGACCACCTCGCAATGATCGAGATCCCGACTTCCCCGGGCAGGGGGGGCCCCCGTGGACTCGGTCGTGTCGGTTCCGGCACCGCTGCTCGACGCGTCCGACAGCCGTTGGCTCTCGCAACTCGGGTCCGACCTATTCATCCGATAGAACACCGACTTGGACTGGATGGATCGGAGGAGTAGCGAATCCGATTGGTTACGTTGGGACCTGAGTTGGTCCGAACGCTTGTGGGGCGGGTCTTCCCGCGCCGTGCGTCTCTGCAGGGTGCCGCTTGGCGAGTCGCACGAGCCTATAGAGTAACACACCGAGGTGTCTAGATGGGGGACCCCGCAGTCCATACTCTTACGTGATTTCGCGAGGAGTTTCCGTTTCTTTTTATTAGTGGCCGGAGAGGCGGCAGGTGGGGTTGGGGCTGTAGATGGCTTACCTTTAAACGGGGTCTGTAAGATAAAGTAATAAGAACAATAATTAAATAATTAGTGAGCATTGAGTTTTATGTCTACTGTTCTAAGAAACATTGTAGGTAATCAGCTAATTAAAAATAAACCTAGATATAAATTAAATGGATAATGGACAAGTGACCATGGTCCAAGGGAGTGGGGTGGGTGGGAGATATACATGATAGGAAACTTCTTGGTAGAAAGACAGCGTGACGAATATTTGTCAATAATATAAGTCTATTTTATGTTGATATAATTAAGTAAAAAGATAATCCCAATTACTACAAAGTGCGATCAACACAGATAGAGTGGGGGGGGGGGGGGCGGACTTTCGACGCAATCACATTTCACCCCTATCCAGGGGCTAATAACAGCTGATTACTCTCAAAAATAAAACTGTAACCTGTTCTATTGACTTCAGTTTTTGTTTTAGTTGAACGTGCCACTGCAACCTGCTCCTATCACTAAATATATAATTTAGTATTGATTGAGAAGATATATTAATTCGCTGAGATGGGATTTCCGTATAAACCCCCCACAGACATAGAGAGCTTCAGCTATTGTTAGTATAAGTATCCAATCATAATGATAATAATTTTACCTCGGGTATCGAATTAATTTCGTGTTTTCGGTCAAACTCGAATGTTTTAACGATATTTAGCGCGTCTTCCTGGGTTAATTCCCCCGATTTTACGCGGTTCATTATTTTGATTCGGTCTTCGTCACTCATCGTTATCTCGCAGGCTGGCATATCCGTGTATTCATCTGTAAAAATAACGCCGGTAAATACATTATGGAGTTAATATTGAAAATTCGAATTCAATATAGTTCCGAAGATAGATAGATAGTCAAAATATGGACTAACATCAAAAAATAAAGAAACGACGCAATAACTATACAAAAATAATATAAAATTACGAAGCAGAAACAAGGAAAACTCGTAGGCACACTGTGTGCCAGTAGAACTAGAAGGAGCGAAGTCTAGCTTATATAGAAGCTACATATAACGATAATAATTAAATTTATTCAAGTTATCCTTATCGCTGTTATCTTCTAAATGGTTTCCCCATTTCCGTTCCAATCAATAGTGAAGTTATTAAAATAAATGGTAGCGACTCACAGCGCTCTAGGAGATTTATTGATTATTAACAACCACAGGTGAAATAGTTTAAAGGTTAAATAATGCGGTGGTTTTAACTCACACAGACTACACAAATATTGGGAGGGGGGGGGGGGGGGGCAGTACCTGAATAACCCTGAATTATATTTCAGGAGGAGGACATGGTGCCGTATACTCTGTGCTTTCTGCATTGGTTTTAACTCACCTACTGACATACTCCGTATACTCTGTGCTTTCTACATTGGTTTTAACTCACCTACTGACATACTCCGTATACTCTGTGCTTTCTGCATTGGTTTTAACTCACCTACTGACATACTCCGTATACTCTGTGCTTTCTGCATTGGTTTTAACTCACCTACTGACATACTCCGTATACTCTGTGCTTTCTACATTGGTTTTAACTCACCTACTGACATACTCCGTATACTCTGTGCTTTCTGCATTGGTTTTAACTCACCTGCTGACATACTCCGTATACTCTGTGCTTTCTGCATTGGTTTTAACTCACCTACTGACTTACTCCGTATACTCTGTGCTTTCTGCATTGGTTTTAACTCACAGGGATCCCATTGAGAGACTGTTCCGTGGAAATCAGAATGGGTTCCGTAAAGGTCGTGGGACCATGGAGCCCATTTTGGCACTTAGAAGGATAATTGAAGAGTTATCAAAAAAGAAAGACAGGCATCTGGCTGTTATCTTTGTTGACTTCTTCAAGGCCTTTGATTCAGTCTCTCGCTCACGTATGTTCAGCATACTTTCATTATATGGGATTCCTGATGAAATTATTGCAGCAATCAGATCAGTATACGATGGTTCGACAACATTTGTGCCTACTGTTGACGGTGACACAGAACCATTTGAAGTGTTATGGGGCGTCCTCCAAGGAGACACACTTGCACCATTCTTGTTCATAATTGTTGTTGACTATGTTCTACGCATGTCCTTAGATCATCATAATGATGATGGGGTGATGATAATTCCACCTACTGGCTCCAGAAGTCGAGGAAATCCTGCCAAGTACCTAACTGATCTAGACTTTGCTGATGACTTAGGAGTACTCTCAGAATCACTAGAGGGAGCCCAACGGCTCCTCAGCTCATTAGAACATGCTGCTTCTAGTGTTGGTCTTTTTATTAACTCCAGAAAGACCAAAATTTTGACAGTTAACTTTGAAAGTCCTCAGCAAGTCTCTGATCGGATGAGCGTAAGCTCAAAAGATGGTATGCTTGAGCATGTGGATGACTTCTGTTACCTGGGATCATGGATCCGGAAGTCAGGTGAGGACCTTCGAATACGTAAGGGAAAGGCATGGGCAGCCTTGAATAGGCTTTCCAGGATTTGGAAGTCACCGAGAATTAATCGGAAACTTAAGGTCCGGTTATTTAGAGCAACAGTAGTTCCAGTACTCCTCTATGGGAGTCCATGCTGGGCTCTAACTGCTGAGGACACCAAATCTCTGGACGGCACATTCACAAGAATGCTACGCCGGGTTCATTGTGTCAAGTTCAATGCACAAATCTCCAACCAGACACTATATAACATTGGAGGTGTCTCATTGGTTCCCCCAAGCTTGACACTAGAACAAAATCGCCTCCGCTTTGCAGGACATTGCTTTCGCCGTGAGGACCAGCCAGTGCATAATCTTGTACTTTGGCAGCCTCATGGAGTGAATAAGCATGGTGGACAACCCATGACTTTCTTGAGACGCATCTTAAAGGACACTGGCCTTGAAGATGCGGATGATCTAGCAAATGTCATGGGTGATAGGGAGTTGTGGCGGCGCAATTTTGTCGATAAGCCGGCACAGCATTCTTAAAAATGCAGCTGCAAGGCAGCATGCCGATCCTAGAACTCACCTACTGACATACTCCGTATACTCTGTGCTTTCTGCATTCTTTGTTGCAGATAATATTTCTCTTTCTTTGAAGATCGACCTCTGAGGAGACGTGACAATGTTGAAGTACGGCGTACGCCATCTTCCGGTGGACAGGGATACGTTGGTGAAGCGGGTGGAGTCAATGGCGACAAATCACCAGTAGGTGGCGCTGAATGTTCCCCAGGGGAAGGAGTACAGTTGCGTTCCTATACAAACAATAATAATATTATTAATCCCTTCAATCGCTGTTATTAGTTAAGTTACCCGTTTATGGGGACTTCTGTTTTAATTTGGCCCAAATCAAATATACATTGTCTAGTGAGAAAACTCTGAAACTTAGATCATAAAATTATTCGCGTATCCTCAATCGCAACTTTTAAAATACTTGTCTACCATTTCCGTCAGACATTAAGCCTGACTGACTGACTTATAGACAGACAGACCGACAATGTTGATTTGCCGAATACTAAAATGTGCGCCAAAGACTCACTAATGAGTTAACAATGTTCGTACTATAGAAACCATGGAACAACTGCAGTAGTAATCTGCCATGAACTGCTAGTGCTATTATACTAGAACTTAGATTACTGAGTATATTATCAGTTTAAAACTGCAAATATATTTAGCAACATAATGAGTTCTGATATTGGTTGATATAGTTGTCAGTTCGTTCCCTTAACTTGCAGTTACTAATTCATTTATTGTTTTGGTCAGAATTACACTTTGTAGATCTAAAGCACCATGTTCACTTCCATAACTTCAGCTATCCGAAATGCTGCATTTCTGTCGGTATAGTATTTTCACATCGCCAAAGATGCTAGCATATGTGTCCACATATTTATTTAACATAACAGATAAAATATAAATAGAATACATAACTCTAAATCATACTACCGGTATTTAATTATTCGTGCATCATTTCTTGTTGTCCGGTTACATTCAACTTAAAAGAATTAAGTGTTTACTTAAAGTGTTTACTTAAATATGAGGTAAGTGACAATGGAGCTAATGCTAAACCTGGGATAAGTTAAAAAACATTACATAACAATTATTGGGATCTGATCTAGAATTTGTGTCTCCCTAGCAACTAACAGCTCTGGTATGATACCTACTCTAACTAGTGTTACCCCAGCAACGGCCTATTATGTACACGGTCTAATAAGCTACATTTTGAGGCCATCCAAAAAGAGGGCATTCACTTTGCAAATTATTCTGT
>JAUCBJ010008724.1:0-48865 GCA_032718475.1 Nemertoderma westbladi
ATAGATGGGATGTGTGTGTCATTCCCAGTTGCTGGGAATGATTATTGGTCAAGTCTCTGCTGCTGGCTGGGAGTTGTTGCTAAGACTAACCAGAGAGGAACAGTAATAGACAACCAGTATTGCTATTCCAGCCCAGACAGCATTCTTTAAATTCACTATAAATGTTGTATTGCTATCTCAGGTGAATGACAGATATCATAACATAAATACTATCCATGGCATGGCTGTTGTGTAAGGCTTCTGAAATAGTTATTCCACAATGTATATGTCTGGTTATTTTTTAATTGAATTTTTGCAAAGTAGTAAAATTAATGTTCTTAAAAATAATATTATTATTTTATATGTAACCTAGGAAATTAGCTACATTTTTTTCGCTGCAGCTTTAAGAGTGTACATTAATTTAATATTATTTCAATACCCATATTACTACATCGGCATAGGATGCGTTGGCGTTGTATCACACCTCTCCACATATCACACATATCCACATAGATGTATCAACAGTTACTCGCACAGTTTCGAAACTTCGCATAGTTATAACTGTATAATAGATCGTCCAGTCTGCGTTTAGGAAAAATATTTTATAACCAAACAGGACAAGCGACGAGCGCAACGAGGCATATAATGAAGACGGAGTACTGCGTTGACTAAATTATTATATAAACCACCTGGCTTCACATATTGATCGCATCCCTAGTTATTATTATTATAAAGAACGTCCTAGCCTGCGTTTAAGAAATATATTTAAATACAAAACAGGACGAACGCAACGAGGCTTATAATGAATACGAGTACTGCGTTTATTATATTCCTATAAACCACCTGGATTTGCATATTGAACGTGCGATTGGAAATAAGTTCGTGCTACCCTTCCGTGGGTGGTAGATGTCGCGGTTATGTATTGGTGGTTGGGAAGGGTGGGGGGGGGGGGGGGGGATTAAAAGGGGTGAACACGTACTGTCCCCCTTTCTTTGATTGATTGGTGGTGTGGGTAAATTTCTCAAAACCTGATTTTGTGATACAGTCGCTCAATTTTAATTTGTATCTCATAACTGGGCCTCGTGCTGCGCGAAGGCCCCACGAACGTGTTGTTTTGTGTATCTGTAGGCCTATTTAGTACCTATGCTTTATTGGTTGGCCGTAAACTCTTAAACATTTATACTGTAGGTATAATTACTGTGGGGCGAGCCACGAAGTGAGTGAGCCTTAGCGTAGTGGTACCATTAATCAACCTGTCGTTCTGTCGCGTTCAATTTTAAACGTTAATAACTCGGCCAATCTTTGATGAAATCTATCCAAACTTGGTACACATGTTGCTCATTAAATACTGATCATTTATTGGTTAACATCCAAGTTGGCTTGTTACACTTGAGGTATTCAGTCAGCCTTGCTTGTAAGAGGCAGACTGCTGCTGCTGCTGGTAGGATAGCATTAATTCCCCATCCATTCACTCACTCTCCATTCAACTGGCTGACTGGAGAGTGGAGGTGTGTTTAGGTATCGGGTTCAATGACATTATTATTATTACTAAAGTAACATCGGGATGTTAATATTCACTGCAGCTATGAGTCTCTCTGGTTAGTTGAATGGATGAAATAAATTATTGTTTTACTGTTCCGAATATTAATGTTTATTTCTGTAGGCCAACTTACTGTATTATTATTTAATCTAAATGTACATAATAGTTTAAATAAATTATTTCACAATTTCATTCCAATTCATACTGCTTACGCACCCATGCTAATTAGGTATATTAAATGTATCAATTATATTACGTGCTGCTGTACAGTAAACGCGGCTTTGCGTTATTGAATTACAGAATTGGCGGTACAAAGTACATTAATAGGGATCAGGCATATTGCATTTATATAATTGTTGTTGTAAATGTACAATAATATGCGCCACTTTTATTTTAGTAAACAGATTAAATCTACTTGGCGCTGTAATACTGCATCCCGTTGTACCAGAAGTTATTAAAACATACCGGCCCCTCAAATGCGCTTGCAGTGGGTTAGAGAACAACAAATACCGCCCCAGTACAACCGCTATTTTGATAAGGTCCAATATATAATCCATATATATAAGCTGCAAATCGTCCATCCGTCGTGTCTTGTCACTTAGATAAGCTCACACCAGGTATAAAACTACCTCAGCCTAGCATAGCCAGAACCACAGCCTGGGCAGGTTGGCTAAGGCTGGTTGTATAAAGGCAGGCTGAGATACCAAGTCCAAGACCAAGGCTGAGACCGGACACAATCGGCCTCACAGGCGTCAGTTAACTCCTGACCGGCTGCCTGTCTCACACCCTACTGGAGAGAGAGCAGCCAACAATTCTTTGAGTCCCTTTCCTGATGACCTTTCTGGCCTAAACCCTGGGTCACCAGGGAGGCCAGATTGTGATGGGGAGAGGGATTCTGGAGTTGGAGGCTACTCTCATGTTCCACCCCGACCAACAAAGCCATTGGTGAATCTGAGGCAAGTCACTAGACTAGCCTCAGTAAACACCCTAACACTCGGGTCCCCAATGCGACAAGGTGAGCTGACTGCCTTGGCAGGTAAGCTTTCTCTTAGCGCAGTGGGTGTTCAAGAGCACCGAATGCAGACTGGACAGACTGATGAGGTTCTGATTAAGGACATGGGGGGCGGTTGGCGACTCGCCCTCGCGTCAGCAGATGATAGTGGCAATGGTGGAATTGGTCTATTGATGAATCCAACTGCACATGCAGCATTGGACAAAATAGACCAAATCTCTAACCGCATCATCCGTTGCCACTTATCATGTTCTGGAAGACTGGCTAAGAAGTTTCCTAAGGTGGTTCTGATTGTGTGCTACTCTCCAACTAGTGTTGCCCCTGTAGAGGAGGTGGAAAATTTCTACCACAATCTACAAGCAGCAACTGATGGAGTGGATCAGCATGCATTCTTAACATTCCTGGGAGACTTTAATGCAAGTCTGCATCAATCACCTACATCGCCCTGGGTCTATAGCAATAGTGTTAACCGAAATTCTGTCCATCTTCAGGATTTTATCTCTGGAAATGGATTGTTTTCGGCTGGAACCCAGTTCAAGAAGCGAACTGGAAAGCTATGGACTCATAGTAGACCCAGTGGTCACAAGTCCCAGATAGACCATATTCTGTTTCGTAGGAAATACAGGAGCTCTATACAAGACTGTAATGCATTTACACTTCGACCCTTCTCCAGTGATCACCGCCTTATTGTGGCCAAGGTAAGACTTAGTCTGCGTGCTCGCAGAACAACGAAATCTGCCTTGCCACGGCATGACTGGTCCTCTCTGTTGCAACAGCCAAGTGTGAGATCCAGCTTCACACTACAGCTGAGCAACAGGTATGAGGCTCTTGCCTCTGAGGCGGCAGATCACTGTGAGGGCTATACTGCCTTTACAGAAGCAGTTAAGTTAGCAGCTGCAGAAACAGTTCCTGTATACCCTCGAAACAGGAAAAGGGCCCCCTGGACTGACAACAAAATTCAGAAGTGCCGAAATGACCTTCATAAGGCGCAGAAAGAGTCCCGACTCAAACAGACTACAGCGGCCAAGAATGCAGTTAAAGCTGCATCTAGGTCCCTGAACAGGCAGTACTCTGTTAATCTACAGGAGCTAATAAACCAACAGGTTGATGCCATCAATGATGCTGACGACAGCAGGCAATCATCCCAGGCATGGAAATCGATCAATCTGCTTACTGGGCGGAAAAGCCAACCAACCACCAAGGTTAAGGCTGAATCACCAGCCGATCGCCTCAATGGTTGGAAAGCCCACTTTGAAAAGCTCCTCAATAATGACAGGGTATTGCCTGATAACTTTATAGAAGTAAAAGTGTCTGAGTCTGTACTCCCAGATATTCCCATTGGCGATATCTCCTTTGCAGAAGTGAAGGCTGCTGCAAAGAGCATTAAGACCAATCGTGCCAGTGGAGTAGATGGTGTTCCCCCTGAGGTCTTTAAAATACCTGAGTGTTTAAAGCTCATCTATCCCATCATAGTAGACATGTACCGTACAACAAGAGTCCCACAAGAAATGAAAACAAATAAGTTGGTGCCAGTTCCCAAGAAGGGCAACCTAACACTCTATGGTTCTTTTCGGGGAACCTCATTGATCTCGATTGCTGCAAAACTATACAATAGAATTCTATTAAATCGCATCAGGGATCCCATTGAGAGACTGCTACGTGGAAATCAGAATGGGTTTCGTAAAGGTCGTGGGACCATGGAGCCCATTTTGGCACTTAGAAGGATAATTGAAGAGTTATCAAAAAAGAAAGACAGGCATCTGGCTGTTATCTTTGTTGACTTCTTCAAGGCCTTTGATTCAGTCTCTCGCTCACGTATGTTCAGCATACTTTCATTATATGGGATTCCTGATGAAATTATTGCAGCAATCAGATCAGTATACGATGGTTCGACAACATTTGTGTCTACTGTTGACGGTGACACAGAACCATTTGAAGTGTTATGGGGCGTCCTCCAAGGAGACACACTTGCACCATTCTTGTTCATTATTGTGGTTGACTATGTTCTACGCATGTCCTTAGATCATCATACTGATGATGGGGTGATGATAACTCCACCTACTGGCTCCAGAAGTCGAGGAAATCCTGCCAAGTACCTAACTGATCTAGACTTTGCTGATGACTTAGGAGTACTCTCAGAATCATTAGAGGGAGCCCAGCGGCTCCTCAGCTCATTAGAACATGCTGCTTCTAGTGTTGGTCTTTTTATTAACTCCAGAAAGACCAAAATTCTGACAGTTAACTTTGAAAGCCCTCAGCAAGTCTCTGATCGGATGAGCATAAGCTCAAAGGATGGTATGCTTGGGCATGTGGACGACTTCTGTTACCTGGGATCATGGATCCGGAAGTCAGGTGAGGACCTTCGAATTCGTAAGGGAAAGGCATGGGCAGCCTTGAATAGGCTTTCCACGATTTGGAAGTCACCGATAATTAATCGGAATCTTAAGGTCCGATTATTTAGAGCAGCAGTAGTTTCAGTACTCCTCTATGGGAGTCCATGCTGGGCTCTAACTGCTGAGGACACCAATTCTCTGGATGGCACATTCACAAGAATGCTACGCCGGGTTCATTGTGTCAAGTACAATGCACACATCTCCAACCAGACACTATATAACATTGGAGGTGTCTCATTGGTTCCCCCAAGCTTGACACTAGAACAAAATCGCCTCCGCTTTGCAGGACATTGCTTTCGCCATGAGGACCAGCCAGTGCATAATCTTGTACTTTGGCAGCCTCATGGAGTGAATAAGCATGGTGGACAACCCATGACTTTCTTGAGACGCATCTTAAAGGACACTGGCCTTGAAGATGCGGATGATCTAGCAAATTTCATGGGTGATAGGGAGTTGTGGCGGCGCAATTTTGTCGACAAGCCGGAGCAGCATTCTTAAAAATGCAGCTGCAAGGCAGCATGCCAATCCTAGTTAAAAGGGAAAAAGCCACCACCAATTTGGACTAAAGGTCAACTAAAGCCTCTCCCCAAGAAAGGCGACCTCGGTATACCAACAAACTATCGTGGGATATGTCTGCTTGTGGTAGCTGCCAAAATATACAATAAAATGATTCTATAGGATTAGGCCTCACATAGAGAAACTACTGCGTAAGAGCCAAAACGGATTTCAACCAAATAGATCAACAATAGCTCAGATACTTGTACTACGGAGACTGATTGAAGGAATTAAGTCAAAGAATCTCCCCGCAGTCATACATTTTGTGGACTTCAAGAAGGCATTCGACTCCATCCATAGAGGATAAATGCTTGAAATCCTAAGAGCTTATGGAATACCAGAAGTAATCGTTGCTGGCATTGGATTGTTATATTGTGACACAGAAGCACAGGTACTCATTACTATTTGTAATTGTACTGGATTACGCAATGAGGACAGCCACAAAGGGTGAAGATCTGGGATTCACACTTCAAGAACGCAGAAGTAGTAGATATCCGGCAACTACAGTCACAGACACCGACTTTGCGGATGACATCGCCCTGCTCTCTAATACGCTAGCAGATGCACAGCTTCTACTAAATAAAGTGGAGAGGGCTGCTAAGGAGGTTGGATTGCATATAAATGCTACAAAGACCGAATTCATGACTTTTAATGTTGATGGAAACTTGACAACCATTGGTAATAATCAACTAAGGAAGGTTGACGACTTTCAGTACCTTGTATCATGGATAGAGAGTAGCAAAAAGGACATAGAAGTTAGGAAAGCAAAGGCTTGGGTAGCTCTATCAAAAATGGATACCCTCTGGAAATCAGATCTCTCCAGGCACCTGAAGACTAAGTTCTTTCGAGCCACAGTGGAAAGTGTATTTTTATATGGGGGTGAGACCTGGACACTGACTAAATCAACAACGAATTTATGGTTGCTACACAAGACTACTAAGGGCAGTCCTAAACATCAGCTGGAGACAACTCATGACAAATGCCAAGCTTTATGGTACAATACCACCTGTATCAACCACCCTCCATGAACGCAGATTAAGATTCAGTGGGCACTGCTGGCGAAGTAAAGACGAAGTCATACCAGATCTATTTTTCTGGCAACCAACTCATGGAAAGCGTAGTCGTGGACGACCGGCCATAACATATATATAGATCAACTTGAAAGGGATACTGAAATTGGGAGAAACGAAATTGCGACAACTATGGAGAATCGGGAAGCCTGGAAGGATCTCATTTCCACTGTCCGAGTTCGCTCGACCTAGTAGTAGTAGTAGTACGTATGTACATTGTACAGTGCGGGCCACCAGAAAACGCAGTGTATGTATTTACATGACCCTTATTGGGATGAAGGCTAATATGAATAAAAAAAAAAATAAATGTCGCTACCGGTAGCAATAAAGAGTGCAGATTTAGTTTCATTTTCAGGAACTTATCTAAGCTACTTATGTAAGCTCTTGACTTTTAGTTAGTTGTTGGGGCACTTCTTCGTGCTCCCACCATCACGGTGTAGCATAGTAAATAAGTGTGTTTGTTTCAGGTTAAAGGGAACCTGTAAATTTTCCGGCGTTCTTAAATCACATAGGATCTATTGACTGCTGTATGGATGATATAATCAATAATGTTGAAGTTGAAATTAAAAATTCCACTTTTATTACAAAGACGTCAAATCATTGTGGTCAGGTCACCTGTAATAATATACACTTAATTATGTAATGAATTACTAAATATTTTCATTTCGTTTTGTTTTGTTTCGTTTCTATAGGTATTGGGCACTGAAGAACTCTACGATTATTTAGATAAATACCAGATTGAATTGGATCCCCGATTTAACGATATTTTGGGAAGGTGAGTTACAGTTGATTATTATACGTCACAGATCCCGTGTTGTCTGTAAGTTACAGTTGATTATTATACGTCACAGATCCCGTGTTGTCTGTAAGTTACAGTTGATTATTATACGTCACAGATCCCGTGTTGTCTTTAAGTTACAGTTGATTATTATACGTCACAGATCCCGTGTTGTCTGTAAGTTACAGTTGATTATTATACGTCACAGATCCCGTGTTGTCTGTAAGTTACAGTTGATTATTATACGTCACAGATCCCGTGTTGTCTGTAAGTTGCAGTTGATTATTATACGTCACAGATCCCGTGTTGTCTGTAAGTTACAGTTGATTATTATACGTCACAGATCCCGTGTTGTCTGTAAGTTGCAGTTGATTATTATACGTCACAGATCCCGTGTTGTCTGTAAGTTGCAGTTGATTATTATACGTCACAGATCCCGTGTTGTCTGTAAGTTGCAGTTGATTATTATACGTCACAGATCCCGTGTTGTCTGTAAGTTGCAGTTGATTATTATACGTCACAGATCCCGTGTTGTCTGTAAGTTGCAGTTGATTATTATACGTCACAGATCCCGTGTTGTCTGTAAGTTGCAGTTGATTATTATACGTCACAGATCCCGTGTTGTCTGTAAGTTACAGTTGATTATTATACGTCACAGATCCCGTGTTGTCTGTAAGTTGCAGTTGATTATTATACGTCACAGATCCCGTGTTGTCTGTAAGTTGCAGTTGATTATTATACGTCACAGATCCCGTGTTGTCTGTAAGTTACAGTTGATTATTATACGTCACAGATCCCGTGTTGTCTGTAAGTTACAGTTTGTTGATTACGATCATCTTTCTTCGTTTTATTTCCAGACATTCTAAGAAAAGGTGGGAGCGTTTTGTTCACAGCGAGAATCAACATCTAGTTACCCCGGAGGCGTTAGATTTCCTCGATAAACTTCTCCGATACGATCATCATGAAAGGTTGACGGCCAGAGAAGCCATGGATCACGGTTATTTCTGTAAGTAATGGATCACGGTTATTTCTGTAAGTAACGGATCACCGTTATTTCTGTATGGATAACGGATCACGGTTATTTCTGTAAGTAATGGATCACGGTTATTTCTGTAAGTAACGGATCACGGTTATTTCTTTAAGTAATGGATCACGGTTATTTCTGTAAGTAATGGATCACGGTTATTTCTGTAAGTAACGGATCACCGTTATTTCTGTATGGATAACGGATCACGGTTATTTCTGTAAGTAATGGATCACGGTTATTTCTGTAAGTAACGGATCACGGTTATTTCTGTAAGTAACGGATCACTTTTATTTCTGTAAGTAATGGATCACGGTTATTTCTGTAAGTAACGGATCACGGTTATTTCTGTAAGTAACGGATCACTTTTATTTCTGTAAGTAATGAATCACGGCTATTTCTGTAAGTAACGGATCACGGTTATTTCTTTAAGTAACGGATCACGGTTATTTCTGTAAGTAATGGATCACGGTTATTTCTGTAAGTAACGGATCACGGTTATTTCTGTAAGTAACGGATCACGGTTATTTCTTTAAGTAACGGATCACGGTTATTTCTGTAAGTAATGGATCACGGTTATTTCTGTAAGTAACGGATCACGGTTATTTCTGTAAGTAACGGATCACTTTTATTTCTGTAAGTAACGGATCACTTTTATTTCTGTAAGTAATGGATCATGGTTATTTCTGTAAGTAACGGATCACTTTTATTTCTGTAAGTAATGGATCACGGTTATTTCTGTAAGTAACGGATCACGGTTATTTCTGTAAGTAACGGATCACGGTTATTTCTGTAAGTAACGGATCACTTTTATTTCTGTAAGTAATGGATCATGGTTATTTCTGTAAGTAACGGATCACTTTTATTTCTGTAAGTAATGGATCACGGTTATTTCTGTAAGTAACGGATCACGGTTAT
This sequence comes from Nemertoderma westbladi, assembly GCA_032718475.1. NCBI lineage: Eukaryota > Metazoa > Xenacoelomorpha > Nemertodermatida > Nemertodermatidae > Nemertoderma > Nemertoderma westbladi. The sequence goes on from JAUCBJ010008724.1 coordinate 9,270, forward strand.
TTCTGTAAGTAATGGATCACGGTTATTTCTGTAAGTAACGGATCACGGTTATTTCTGTAAGTAACGGATCACTTTTATTTCTGTAAGTAATGGATCATGGTTATTTCTGTAAGTAACGGATCACTTTTATTTCTGTAAGTAATGGATCACGGTTATTTCTGTAAGTAACGGATCACGGTTATTTCTGTAAGTAATGGATCACGGTTATTTCTGTAAGTAACGGATCACGGTTATTTCTGTAAGTAACGGATCACGGTTATTTCTGTAAGTAACGGATCACTTTTATTTCTGTAAGTAATGAATCACGGCTATTTCTGTAAGTAACGGATCACGGTTATTTCTGTAAGTAATGGATCACGGTTATTTCTGTAAGTAACGGATCACGGTTATTTCTGTAAGTAACGGATCACTTTTATTTCTGTAAGTAATGAATCACGGCTATTTCTGTAAGTAACGGATCACGGTTATTTCTGTAAGTAATGGATCACGGTTATTTCTGTAAGTAACGGATCACGGTTATTTCTGTAAGTAACGGATCACGGTTATTTCTGTAAGTAACGGATCACTTTTATTTCTGTAAGTAATGAATCACGGCTATTTCTGTAAGTAACGGATCACGGTTATTTCTGTAAGTAATGGATCACGGTTATTTCTGTAAGTAACGGATCACGGTTATTTCTGTAAGTAACGGATCACTTTTATTTCTGTAAGTAATGGATCATGGTTATTTCTGTAAGTAACGGATCACTTTTATTTCTGTAAGTAATGGATCACGGTTATTTCTGTAAGTAACGGATCACGGTTATTTCTGTAAGTAACGGATCACGGTTATTTCTGTAAGTAACGGATCACTTTTATTTCTGTAAGTAATGGATCATGGTTATTTCTGTAAGTAACGGATCACTTTTATTTCTGTAAGTAATGAATCACGGCTATTTCTGTAAGTAACGGATCACGGTTATTTCTGTAAGTAATGGATCACGGTTATTTCTGTAAGTAACGGATCACGGTTATTTCTGTAAGTAACGGATCACTTTTATTTCTGTAAGTAATGGATCATGGTTATTTCTGTAAGTAACGGATCACGGTTATTTCTGTAAGTAACGGATCACTTTTATTTCTGTAAGTAACGGATCACTTTTATTTCTGTAAGTAATGAATCACGGCTATTTCTGTAAGTAACGGATCACGGTTATTTCTGTAAGTAACGGATCACGGTTATTTCTGTATGGATAACGGATCACGGTTATTTCTGTAAGTAATGGATCACGGTTATTTCTGTAAGTAACGGATCACGGTTATTTCTGTAAGTAACGGATCACGGTTATTTCTGTAAGTAATGGATCACGGTTATTTCTGTAAGTAATGGATCACGGTTATTTCTGTAAGTAACGGATCACGGTTATTTCTGTAAGTAACGGATCACGGTTATTTCTGTATGGATCACGGTTATTTCTGTATGGATCACGGTTATTTCTGTAAGTAACGGATCACGGTTATTTCTGTAAGTAATGGATCACGGTTATTTCTGTAAGTAACGGATCACGGTTATTTCTGTAAGTAATGGATCACGGTTATTTCTTTAAGTAATGGATCACGGTTATTTCTGTAAGTAACGGATCACGGTTATTTCTTTAAGTAATGGATCACGGTTATTTATGTAAGTAATGGATCACGGTTATTTCTTTAAGTAACGGATCACGGTTATTTCTTTAAGTAATGGATCACGGTTATTTCTGTAAGTAACGGATCACGGTTATTTCTTTAAGTAATGGATCACGGTTATTTCTGTAAGTAATGGATCACGGTTATTTCTGTAAGTAACGGATCACGGTTATTTCTGTAAGTAATGGATCACGGTTATTTCTGTAAGTAACGGATCACGGTTATTTCTGTAAGTAACGGATCACGGTTATTTCTGTAAGTAACGGATCACGGTTATTTCTGTAAGTAACGGATCACGGTTATTTCTGTAAGTAACGGATCACGGTTATTTCTGTAAGTAACGGATCACGGTTATTTCTGTAAGTAATGGATCACGGTTATTTCTGTAAGTAACGGATCACGGTTATTTCTGTAAGTAACGGATCACGGTTATTTCTGTATGGATAACGGATCACGGTTATTTCTGTAAGTAATGGATCACGGTTATTTCTGTAAGTAACGGATCACGGTTATTTCTGTAAGTAACGGATCACGGTTATTTCTGTATGGATAACGGATCACGGTTATTTCTTTAAGTAATGGATCACGGTTATTTCTGTAAGTAACGGATCACGGTTATTTCTTTAAGTAATGGATCACGGTTATTTCTGTAAGTAACGGATCACGGTTATTTCTTTAAGTAATGGATCACGGTTATTTCTGTAAGTAACGGATCACGGTTATTTCTGTAAGTAACGGATCACGGTTATTTCTGTAAGTAACGGATCACGGTTATTTCTGTAAGTAATGGATCACGGTTATTTCTGTAAGTAACGGATCACCGTTATTTCTGTAAGTAATGGATCACCGTTATTTCTGTAAGTAACGGATCACGGTTATTTCTGTAAGTAATGGATCACGGTTATTTCTGTAAGTAACGGATCACGGTTATTTCTGTAAGTAACGGATCACGGTTATTTCTGTAAGTAACGGATCACGGTTATTTCTGTAAGTAATGGATCACGGTTATTTCTGTAAGTAACGGATCACCGTTATTTCTGTAATTAATGGATCACGGTTATTTCTGTAAGTAACGGATCACCGTTATTTCTGTAAGTAACGGATCACGGTTATTTCTGTAAGTAATGGATCACGGTTATTTCTGTAAGTAACGGATCACGGTTATTTCTGTAAGTAACGGATCACGGTTATTTCTGTAAGTAACGGATCACGGTTATTTCTGTAAGTAATGGATCACGGTTATTTCTGTAAGTAACGGATCACGGTTATTTCTGTAAGTAACGGATCACGGTTATTTCTGTATGGATAACGGATCACGGTTATTTCTGTAAGTAATGGATCACGGTTATTTCTGTAAGTAATGGATCACGGTTATTTCTGTAAGTAACGGATCACGGTTATTTCTGTAAGTAACGGATCACGGTTATTTCTGTAAGTAACGGATCACGGTTATTTCTGTATGGATAACGGATCACGGTTATTTCTTTAAGTAATGGATCACGGTTATTTCTGTAAGTAACGGATCACGGTTATTTCTTTAAGGGGAGCAGGGAGTACTAATGTTTTACTATTTAACATTTACCCCGTTATCTTGTGATATTCTGATTGAAATTGCTCAAAATTTTGAACATATGTAGAGAAACATTAATATAACTCATTGAACTAGAATTATTGAAAAAAATTAATAACTTCCTTAACTTTTTAATATTATTAATAATAGTTAATAATTTAGCACTATTTAGATCAAAAGTTTATTAATAATTTAAAAAATATTAATGCTCACATCAAAATTCTAGTTCAATGTTTGAGACATGTCATTCCACACCTTCAATCAAAATATTGAGTAATTTGGTCGAAAACTTTTGGAAATAATGGGGCATTTGTGTACGGATATGTCATTTTGAGATAAACTCAATTGAAAACGAAATTCATAAAATGTTGATCTTTAAACTGCTATTTCTCGAGCACCAATCGGTCTTTTTTGGAAAACTAAATAGTTTGGGATTTATCTCAGTCAGGCGAATCAACCCACATAATAAAAATTATTAAAGTAACTATATCTGACCTGCTATGATGGATGTAGTCCAATATTCATTTCAAAATTTTCAAATCTGAGAGGGATAAATGTGAAAAATTAAAAATAAATCTACATTGAAATTCAGCTGAGCAGCTAAGACGCTGTCATTGGCTGCACCAAATTGGAGGGAAATTCAAACTGATAGCACACTACATCTTTTTACATTTTTATAGCAATAATCTGAATAAAAGCACAGCTAGTTTGGTAGGCCTATTATCAGCTGATCATTCTGTCACAGTTAGACATTTTATCTCTGCTCGTACCTGTTTTATGCATTATTTTATGCTGCATTGGTATATATTTTATATGTGGAGTGAAGAAACGTCGAGATGACAAGACGAAAAGCGATATTTGGAAAGCGTTCCTACCATGGTAATCGATTTAGTTCGAATGTTATTGCCAAATCTATTCCAATCCCCGTAAGTACCTGTACTACACCACCGGTTGAAAAACAAAGTACCGGTACTGTTCAAATTCCTGATAGGCCTACTAAACCCGTAAAAGAAATATCGGCTTCAACTAAGAAACTAAACCGAAGTGGGTTGGTCGATGAAAGTTCCGGCAGGCTGGGGTTTATTGTTTTAGATTTGGATATTTTGAATTGTGTGTTATCGGAATATACATGTTGTAAGTCTTGTGGTGGAGTTGTAGTAATTGATGAAGACACCTGTGGCAGGGGTTTATCTTCCAAATTGAAACTACATTGCGATAATTGTACCAGTCTGAAAAGGTTTTATACATCGCCATTAGTGGATAATCAATATGAAATTAATTTGCGTTTAGTGTATGGTTTGCGTTGTATTGGTGTGGGATTTGAAGGAGGTAACACTTTATGCAGCATAATGGGACTGCCACAACCTCCACAAAAATTTATTGAACACACAAAATCATTACTTGAAGCTGCTAAACCAATTGCAGAAGCCTCAATGGTAGACGCAGCTAAGGAGGTAATAAAAGAAAATGGTGGAAATACAGACATTGGCATCTCGATTTATGGTTCATGGCAGAAACGTGGACATACATCAAAAAATGGTGTTGTTTCTATAGTTGCCATGGATACTGGGAAAGTTTTAGACATTCACTGCCTAACTAAACATTGCCACGGTTGTTCAATCAGGAAAGAAAGTGTTGAAGCACATAAAAATGTCTGTGTGAAAAATCATAGTGGGTCTAGTGGTGCAATGGAGGGTGTTGGTGCTAGAATACTATTTCAAAGAAGCAAGTCTAAACTAGGAATGCGATATACCAAATATTTAGGTGATGGTGATACTAACTCGTTCTCTGAAGTTGCCCAGAGTAGACCATATGGGGATAAAGTAACTATTGAAAAACTAGAATGTGTGGGCCATGTGCAAAAGAGGATGGGTTGTCGCTTGCGGAAATTGAAAGCTTCACTGAAGGGTGTGAAACTGTCAGATGGAAGAGTGATTTCTGGTAAAAACAGACTAACAGACGCCCGGATAGATAGGCTTCAAGGTTACTATGGAAATGCTATTCGGGCAAATGGTCACAGTGTCGATGCGATGAAAAAGGCAATCTGGGCAACGTATTTCCACTATCTCTCCACTGACAAAAACCCATCCCATGGACTTTGCCCCAAAGGTGCTGATAGTTGGTGCAAATATAACATTGCACAAATCACCCAACAAGCCTATACTCATAAAAATTCAATTCCGGAACCGATACTTTTGAAGCTGAAACCAATATATCGAGATCTCACTGAGAATAAACTCTTATCAAAGTGCCTTCATGGGAAAACTCAAAATGTAAACGAGAGTTTAAATAACTCAATTTGGACTCGGTGCCCAAAGCGAGTATTTATTGGTATACACACGCTGCAACTCGGAACATTGGATGCTGTATTGGTCTATAATGATGGAAATGAATCTCGAATACGTGTCCTAAAGCAGCTGGGGATAGACCCAGGCAAACATACTAACTATGGCCTACTCTCCTTGGACATGAGACGTGTCCGCACTGCTAACCGCGTTGATAGGGAAGCCAGAGCAAAGAACAGGCGTAAAAGAAAAAGGAAAGAAGAAACTGATAATGAGTACATTACAGGTGGATACTAACTTGCAAATAATATGGAAACTAATTCTACACCTAATACAATAAATTAGTAATTAAATAATTAATAACATTATTAATTAATTAATTAATTAATTAATCACAATTAATAATAATAAATTTGTTTTATCAATAATTTTTAGTTCATTTTGTCATTTATATATCATTTCATTTTGTCTTATTAATAATTAATCCTATATTACTGGTACTACTAATTATAATACTTAATTTCGTGCTAATGGTATTATTATTAATGTGCAATTAATTAATTAATTAAATATTAATTATTAATATATAATATATTAATATCATTAATAATTATAATTAATATTATATTATATAATTAATAATATATTAATATAATATTAATTAATTATTAATTAAAATAATTAATTAATTATTAATTAAAATAATTAATTAATTATTAATTATTAATTAAAATAATTAATTAATTATTAATTAAAATAATTAATTAATTATTAATGTGCAATTACGTGGCTATTCATACATTTAAAAAATGTTCCAGAAAAAAAAAATTATTAAAGACGAATAATATTTAGGATTACATCATGTTAATTTTGTTAAATTTTTTTTCGAAAAAAAATGTCAGGAGTGCACTTCACTCAAATGTTCATAACTTTTGAATGCTTGATTGTATTTAATTAGGACTTAATTTTTTGAATAGCTAATAAAATTTTGAACTAGAAAATTCAATAAAAAAAATTTGGTCAGAAAATTCTTTTTTCACTGCCTGCTCCCCTTAAGTAATGGATCACGGTTATTTCTGTAAGTAACGGATCACGGTTATTTCTTTAAGTAATGGCTCACGGTTATTTCTGTAAGTAACGGATCACGGTTATTTCTGTAAGTAACGGATCACGGTTATTTCTGTAAGTAACGGATCACGGTTATTTCTGTAAGTAATGGATCACGGTTATTTCTGTAAGTAACGGATCACGGTTATTTCTGTAAGTAACGGATCACGGTTATTTCTGTATGGATAACGGATCACGGTTATTTCTGTAAGTAATGGATCACGGTTATTTCTGTAAGTAATGGATCACGGTTATTTCTGTAAGTAACGGATCACGGTTATTTCTGTAAGTAACGGATCACGGTTATTTCTGTAAGTAACGGATCACGGTTATTTCTTTAAGTAATGGATCACGGTTATTTCTGTAAGTAACGGATCACGGTTATTTCTTTAAGTAATGGATCACGGTTATTTCTGTAAGTAATGGATCACGGTTATTTCTGTAAGTAATGGATCACGGTTATTTATGTAAGTAACGGATCACGGTTATTTCTGTAAGTAACGGATCACGGTTATTTCTGTATGGATCACGGTTATTTATGTAAGTAATGGATCACGGTTATTTATGTAAGTAACGGATCACGGTTATTTCTGTAAGTAACGGATCACGGTTATTTCTGTAAGTAACGGATCACGGTTATTTCTGTAAGTAACGGATCACGGTTATTTCTGTAAGTAACGGATCACGGTTATTTCTGTAAGTAATGGATCACGGTTATTTCTTTAAGTAATGGATCACGGTTATTTATGTAAGTAACGGATCACGGTTATTTCTGTAAGTAACGGATCACGGTTATTTCTGTATGGATCACGGTTATTTATGTAAGTAATGGATCACGGTTATTTATGTAAGTAACGGATCACGGTTATTTCTGTAAGTAACGGATCACGGTTATTTCTGTAAGTAATGGATCACGGTTATTTCTGTAAGTAACGGATCACGGTTATTTCTGTAAGTAACGGATCACGGTTATTTCTTTAAGTAATGGATCACGGTTATTTCTGTAAGTAACGGATCACGGTTATTTCTTTAAGTAATGGATCACGGTTATTTCTGTAAGTAACGGATCACGGTTATTTCTGTAAGTAATGGATCACGGTTATTTCTTTAAGTAATGGATCACGGTTATTTATGTAAGTAACGGATCGCGGTTATTTCTGTAAGTAACGGATCACGGTTATTTCTGTATGGATCACGGTTATTTATGTAAGTAATGGATCACGGTTATTTATGTAAGTAACGGATCACGGTTATTTCTGTAAGTAACGGATCACGGTTATTTCTGTAAGTAATGGATCACGGTTATTTCTGTAAGTAATGGATCGCGGTTATTTCTGTATGTAACGGATCACGGTTATTTCTGTAAGTAATGGATCATGGTTATTTCTGTAAGTAATGGATCACGGTTATTTCTGTAAGTAACGGATCACGGTTATTTCTGTATGGATCACGGTTATTTCTGTAAGTAACGGATCACGGTTATTTCTGTAAGTAACGGATCACGGTTATTTCTGTAAGTAACGGATCACGGTTATTTTTGTAAGTAATGGATCACGGTTATTTCTGTAAGTAACGGATCACGGTTATTTCTGTAAGTAACGGATCACGGTTATTTCTGTATGGATAACGGATCACGGTTATTTCTGTAAGTAATGGATCACGGTTATTTCTGTAAGTAATGGATCACGGTTATTTCTGTAAGTAACGGATCACGGTTATTTCTGTAAGTAACGGATCACGGTTATTTCTGTAAGTAACGGATCACGGTTATTTCTGTAAGTAACGGATCACGGTTATTTCTGTAAGTAATGGATCACGGTTATTTCTTTAAGTAATGGATCACGGTTATTTATGTAAGTAACGGATCACGGTTATTTCTGTAAGTAACGGATCACGGTTATTTCTGTATGGATCACGGTTATTTATGTAAGTAATGGATCACGGTTATTTATGTAAGTAACGGATCACGGTTATTTCTGTAAGTAACGGATCACGGTTATTTCTGTAAGTAACGGATCACGGTTATTTCTGTATGGATAACGGATCACGGTTATTTCTGTAAGTAACGGATCACGGTTATTTCTGTAAGTAATGGATCACGGTTATTTCTGTAAGTAACGGATCACGGTTATTTCTGTAAGTAACGGATCACGGTTATTTCTGTAAGTAATGGATCACGGTTATTTCTGTATGGATAACGGATCACGGTTATTTCTGTAAGTAATGGATCACGGTTATTTCTGTAAGTAATGGATCACGGTTATTTCTGTAAGTAACGGATCACGGTTATTTCTGTAAGTAACGGATCACGGTTATTTCTGTAAGTAATGGATCACGGTTATTTCTGTAAGTAACGGATCACGGTTATTTCTGTAAGTAATGGATCACGGTTATTTCTGTAAGTAACGGATCACGGTTATTTCTGTAAGTAACGGATCACGGTTATTTCTGTATGGATAACGGATCACGGTTATTTCTGTAAGTAATGGATCACGGTTATTTCTGTAAGTAATGGATCACGGTTATTTCTGTAAGTAACGGATCACGGTTATTTCTGTAAGTAACGGATCACGGTTATTTCTGTAAGTAACGGATCACGGTTATTTCTGTAAGTAACGGATCACGGTTATTTCTGTAAGTAATGGATCACGGTTATTTCTGTATGGATCACGGTTATTTATGTAAGTAATGGATCACGGTTATTTATGTAAGTAACGGATCACGGTTATTTCTGTAAGTAACGGATCACGGTTATTTCTGTAAGTAACGGATCACGGTTATTTCTGTAAGTAACGGATCACGGTTATTTCTGTAAGTAACGGATCACGGTTATTTCTGTAAGTAATGGATCACGGTTATTTCTTTAAGTAATGGATCACGGTTATTTATGTAAGTAACGGATCACGGTTATTTCTGTAAGTAACGGATCACGGTTATTTCTGTATGGATCACGGTTATTTATGTAAGTAATGGATCACGGTTATTTATGTAAGTAACGGATCACGGTTATTTCTGTAAGTAACGGATCACGGTTATTTCTGTAAGTAATGGATCACGGTTATTTCTGTAAGTAACGGATCACGGTTATTTCTGTAAGTAACGGATCACGGTTATTTCTTTAAGTAATGGATCACGGTTATTTCTGTAAGTAACGGATCACGGTTATTTCTTTAAGTAATGGATCACGGTTATTTCTGTAAGTAACGGATCACGGTTATTTCTGTAAGTAATGGATCACGGTTATTTCTTTAAGTAATGGATCACGGTTATTTATGTAAGTAACGGATCGCGGTTATTTCTGTAAGTAACGGATCACGGTTATTTCTGTATGGATCACGGTTATTTATGTAAGTAATGGATCACGGTTATTTATGTAAGTAACGGATCACGGTTATTTCTGTAAGTAACGGATCACGGTTATTTCTGTAAGTAATGGATCACGGTTATTTCTGTAAGTAATGGATCGCGGTTATTTCTGTATGTAACGGATCACGGTTATTTCTGTAAGTAATGGATCATGGTTATTTCTGTAAGTAATGGATCACGGTTATTTCTGTAAGTAACGGATCACGGTTATTTCTGTATGGATCACGGTTATTTCTGTAAGTAACGGATCACGGTTATTTCTGTAAGTAACGGATCACGGTTATTTCTGTAAGTAACGGATCACGGTTATTTTTGTAAGTAATGGATCACGGTTATTTCTGTAAGTAACGGATCACGGTTATTTCTGTAAGTAACGGATCACGGTTATTTCTGTATGGATAACGGATCACGGTTATTTCTGTAAGTAATGGATCACGGTTATTTCTGTAAGTAATGGATCACGGTTATTTCTGTAAGTAACGGATCACGGTTATTTCTGTAAGTAACGGATCACGGTTATTTCTGTAAGTAACGGATCACGGTTATTTCTGTAAGTAACGGATCACGGTTATTTCTGTAAGTAATGGATCACGGTTATTTCTTTAAGTAATGGATCACGGTTATTTATGTAAGTAACGGATCACGGTTATTTCTGTAAGTAACGGATCACGGTTATTTCTGTATGGATCACGGTTATTTATGTAAGTAATGGATCACGGTTATTTATGTAAGTAACGGATCACGGTTATTTCTGTAAGTAACGGATCACGGTTATTTCTGTAAGTAACGGATCACGGTTATTTCTGTATGGATAACGGATCACGGTTATTTCTGTAAGTAACGGATCACGGTTATTTCTGTAAGTAATGGATCACGGTTATTTCTGTAAGTAACGGATCACGGTTATTTCTGTAAGTAACGGATCACGGTTATTTCTGTAAGTAATGGATCACGGTTATTTCTGTATGGATAACGGATCACGGTTATTTCTGTAAGTAATGGATCACGGTTATTTCTGTAAGTAATGGATCACGGTTATTTCTGTAAGTAACGGATCACGGTTATTTCTGTAAGTAACGGATCACGGTTATTTCTGTAAGTAATGGATCACGGTTATTTCTGTAAGTAACGGATCACGGTTATTTCTGTAAGTAATGGATCACGGTTATTTCTGTAAGTAACGGATCACGGTTATTTCTGTAAGTAACGGATCACGGTTATTTCTGTATGGATAACGGATCACGGTTATTTCTGTAAGTAATGGATCACGGTTATTTCTGTAAGTAATGGATCACGGTTATTTCTGTAAGTAACGGATCACGGTTATTTCTGTAAGTAACGGATCACGGTTATTTCTGTAAGTAACGGATCACGGTTATTTCTGTAAGTAACGGATCACGGTTATTTCTGTAAGTAATGGATCACGGTTATTTCTTTAAGTAATGGATCACGGTTATTTATGTAAGTAACGGATCACGGTTATTTCTGTAAGTAACGGATCACGGTTATTTCTGTATGGATCACGGTTATTTATGTAAGTAATGGATCACGGTTATTTATGTAAGTAACGGATCACGGTTATTTCTGTAAGTAACGGATCACGGTTATTTCTGTATGGATCACGGTTATTTATGTAAGTAATGGATCACGGTTATTTATGTAAGTAACGGATCACGGTTATTTCTGTAAGTAACGGATCACGGTTATTTCTGTAAGTAATGGATCACGGTTATTTCTGTAAGTAACGGATCACGGTTATTTCTGTAAGTAACGGATCACGGTTATTTCTTTAAGTAATGGATCACGGTTATTTCTGTAAGTAACGGATCACGGTTATTTCTTTAAGTAATGGATCACAGTTATTTCTGTAAGTAACGGATCACGGTTATTTCTGTAAGTAATGGATCACGGTTATTTCTTTAAGTAATGGATCACGGTTATTTATGTAAGTAACGGATCGCGGTTATTTCTGTAAGTAACGGATCACGGTTATTTCTGTATGGATCACGGTTATTTATGTAAGTAATGGATCACGGTTATTTATGTAAGTAACGGATCACGGTTATTTCTGTAAGTAACGGATCACGGTTATTTCTGTAAGTAATGGATCACGGTTATTTCTGTAAGTAATGGATCGCGGTTATTTCTGTAAGTAACGGATCACGGTTATTTCTGTAAGTAATGGATCATGGTTATTTCTGTAAGTAATGGATCACGGTTATTTCTGTAAGTAACGGATCACGGTTATTTCTGTATGGATCACGGTTATTTCTGTAAGTAACGGATCACGGTTATTTCTGTAAGTAACGGATCACGGTTATTTCTGTAAGTAACGGATCACGGTTATTTTTGTAAGTAATGGATCACGGTTATTTCTGTAAGTAACGGATCACGGTTATTTCTGTAAGTAACGGATCACGGTTATTTCTGTATGGATAACGGATCACGGTTATTTCTGTAAGTAATGGATCACGGTTATTTCTGTATGGATAACGGATCACGGTTATTTCTGTAAGTAACGGATCACGGTTATTTTTGTAAGTAATGGATCATGGTTATTTCTGTAAGTAATGGATCACGGTTATTTCTGTAAGTAACGGATCACGGTTATTTCTGTATGGATCACGGTTATTTCTGTAAGTAACGGATCACGGTTATTTCTGTAAGTAACGGATCACGGTTATTTCTGTAAGTAACGGATCACGGTTATTTCTGTAAGTAATGGATCACGGTTATTTCTGTAAGTAATGGATCACGGTTATTTCTGTAAGTAACGGATCACGGTTATTTCTGTAAGTAACGGATCACGGTTATTTCTGTAAGTAACGGATCACGGTTATTTCTGTAAGTAACGGATCACGGTTATTTCTGTAAGTAATGGATCACGGTTATTTCTTTAAGTAATGGATCACGGTTATTTATGTAAGTAACGGATCACGGTTATTTCTGTAAGTAACGGATCACGTTTATTTCTGTATGGATCACGGTTATTTATGTAAGTAATGGATCACGGTTATTTATGTAAGTAACGGATCACGGTTATTTCTGTAAGTAACGGATCACGGTTATTTCTGTAAGTAACGGATCACGGTTATTTCTGTATGGATAACGGATCACGGTTATTTCTGTAAGTAACGGATCACGGTTATTTCTGTAAGTAATGGATCACGGTTATTTCTGTAAGTAACGGATCACGGTTATTTCTGTAAGTAACGGATCACGGTTATTTCTGTAAGTAATGGATCACGGTTATTTCTGTATGGATAACGGATCACGGTTATTTCTGTAAGTAATGGATCACGGTTATTTCTGTAAGTAATGGATCACGGTTATTTCTGTAAGTAATGGATCACGGTTATTTCTGTAAGTAACGGATCACGGTTATTTCTGTAAGTAACGGATCACGGTTATTTCTGTAAGTAATGGATCACGGTTATTTCTGTAAGTAACGGATCACGGTTATTTCTGTAAGTAATGGATCACGGTTATTTCTGTAAGTAACGGATCACGGTTATTTCTGTAAGTAACGGATCACGGTTATTTCTGTATGGATAACGGATCACGGTTATTTCTGTAAGTAATGGATCACGGTTATTTCTGTAAGTAATGGATCACGGTTATTTCTGTAAGTAACGGATCACGGTTATTTCTGTAAGTAACGGATCACGGTTATTTCTGTAAGTAACGGATCACGGTTATTTCTGTAAGTAACGGATCACGGTTATTTCTGTAAGTAATGGATCACGGTTATTTCTTTAAGTAATGGATCACGGTTATTTATGTAAGTAACGGATCACGGTTATTTCTGTAAGTAACGGATCACGGTTATTTCTGTATGGATCACGGTTATTTATGTAAGTAATGGATCACGGTTATTTATGTAAGTAACGGATCACGGTTATTTCTGTAAGTAACGGATCACGGTTATTTCTGTAAGTAACGGATCACGGTTATTTCTGTATGGATAACGGATCACGGTTATTTCTGTAAGTAACGGATCACGGTTATTTCTGTAAGTAACGGATCACGGTTATTTCTGTATGGATAACGGATCACGGTTATTTCTGTAAGTAACGGATCACGGTTATTTCTGTATGGATAACGGATCACGGTTATTTCTGTATGGATAACGGATCACGGTTATTTCTGTATGGATAACGGATCACGGTTATTTCTGTAAGTAACGGATCACGGTTATTTCTGTATGGATAACGGATCACGGTTATTTCTGTAAGTAACGGATCACGGTTATTTCTGTAAGTAACGGATCACGGTTATTTCTGTATGGATAACGGATCACGGTTATTTCTGTAAGTAACGGATCACGGTTATTTCTGTAAGTAACGGATCACGGTTATTTCTGTAAGTAATGGATCACGGTTATTTCTTTAAGTAATGGATCACGGTTATTTATGTAAGTAACGGATCACGGTTATTTCTGTAAGTAACGGATCACGGTTATTTCTGTATGGATCACGGTTATATATGTAAGTAATGGATCACGGTTATTTATTTAAGTAACGGATCACGGTTATTTCTGTAAGTAACGGATCACGGTTATTTCTGTAAGTAACGGATCACGGTTATTTCTGTATGGATAACGGATCACGGTTATTTCTGTAAGTAACGGATCACGGTTATTTCTTTAAGTAATGGATCACGGTTATTTCTGTAAGTAATGGATCACGGTTATTTCTGTAAGTAACGGATCACGGTTATTTCTGTAAGTAACGGATCACGGTTATTTCTGTAAGTAATGGATCACGGTTATTTCTTTAAGTAATGGATCACGGTTATTTATGTAAGTAACGGATCACGGTTATTTCTGTAAGTAACGGATCACGGTTATTTCTGTATGGATCACGGTTATTTATGTAAGTAATGGATCACGGTTATTTATGTAAGTAACGGATCACGGTTATTTCTGTAAGTAACGGATCACGGTTATTTCTGTAAGTAATGGATCACGGTTATTTCTGTAAGTAACGGATCACGGTTATTTCTGTAAGTAACGGATCACGGTTATTTCTTTAAGTAATGGATCACGGTTATTTCTGTAAGTAACGGATCACGGTTATTTCTTTAAGTAATGGATCACGGTTATTTCTGTAAGTAACGGATCACGGTTATTTCTGTAAGTAATGGATCACGGTTATTTCTTTAAGTAATGGATCACGGTTATTTATGTAAGTAACGGATCACGGTTATTTCTGTAAGTAACGGATCACGGTTATTTCTGTATGGATCACGGTTATTTATGTAAGTAATGGATCACGGTTATTTATGTAAGTAACGGATCACGGTTATTTCTGTAAGTAACGGATCACGGTTATTTCTGTAAGTAATGGATCACGGTTATTTCTGTAAGTAATGGATCGCGGTTATTTCTGTAAGTAACGGATCACGGTTATTTCTGTAAGTAATGGATCATGGTTATTTCTGTAAGTAATGGATCACGGTTATTTCTGTAAGTAACGGATCACGGTTATTTCTGTAAGTAACGGATCACGGTTATTTCTTTAAGTAATGGATCACGGTTATTTCTGTAAGTAACGGATCACGGTTATTTCTTTAAGTAATGGATCACGGTTATTTCTGTAAGTAACGGATCACGGTTATTTCTGTAAGTAATGGATCACGGTTATTTCTTTAAGTAATGGATCACGGTTATTTATGTAAGTAACGGATCACGGTTATTTCTGTAAGTAACGGATCACGGTTATTTCTGTATGGATCACGGTTATTTATGTAAGTAATGGATCACGGTTATTTATGTAAGTAACGGATCACGGTTATTTCTGTAAGTAACGGATCACGGTTATTTCTGTAAGTAATGGATCACGGTTATTTCTGTAAGTAATGGATCGCGGTTATTTCTGTAAGTAACGGATCACGGTTATTTCTGTAAGTAATGGATCATGGTTATTTCTGTAAGTAATGGATCACGGTTATTTCTGTAAGTAACGGATCACGGTTATTTCTGTAAGTAACGGATCACGGTTATTTCTGTAAGTAACGGATCACGGTTATTTCTGTAAGTAACGGATCACGGTTATTTCTGTAAGTAACGGATCACGGTTATTTCTGTATGGATAACGGATCACGGTTATTTCTGTAAGTAACGGATCACGGTTATTTCTGTAAGTAACGGATCACGGTTATTTCTGTAAGTAACGGATCACGGTTATTTCTGTAAGTAACGGATCACGGTTATTTCTGTAAGTAACGGATCACGGTTATTTCTGTAAGTAACGGATCACGGTTATTTCTGTAAGTAACGGATCACGGTTATTTCTGTAAGTAACGGATCACGGTTATTTCTGTATGGATAACGGATCACGGTTATTTCTGTAAGTAACGGATCACGGTTATTTATGTAAGTAACGGATCACGGTTATTTCTGTAAGTAACGGATCACGGTTATTTCTGTAAGTAACGGATCACGGTTATTTCTGTATGGATAACGGATCACGGTTATTTCTGTAATTAATGGATCACGGTTATTTATGTAAGTAATGGATCACGGTTATTTCTGTAAGTAACGGATCACGGTTATTTCTGTAAGTAACGGATCACGGTTATTTCTGTAAGTAACGGATCACGGTTATTTCTGTAAGTAACGGATCACGGTTATTTCTGTAAGTAATGGATCACGGTTATTTCTGTAAGTAACGGATCACGGTTATTTCTGTAAGTAACGGATCACGGTTATTTCTGTAAGTAACGGATCACGGTTATTTCTGTAAGTAACGGATCACGGTTATTTCTGTAAGTAACGGATCACGGTTATTTCTGTAAGTAACGGATCACGGTTATTTCTGTAAGTAACGGATCACGGTTATTTCTGTATGGATAACGGATCACGGTTATTTCTGTAAGTAACGGATCACGGTTATTTCTGTAAGTAACGGATCACGGTTATTTCTGTAAGTAACGGATCACGGTTATTTCTGTAAGTAACGGATCACGGTTATTTCTGTATGGATAACGGATCACGGTTATTTCTGTAATTAATGGATCACGGTTATTTATGTAAGTAACGGATCACGGTTATTTCTGTAAGTAATGGATCACGGTTATTTCTTTAAGTAATGGATCACGGTTATTTATGTAAGTAACGGATCACGGTTATTTCTGTAAGTAACGGATCACGGTTATTTCTGTATGGATCACGGTTATTTATGTAAGTAATGGATCACGGTTATTTATGTAAGTAACGGATCACGGTTATTTCTGTAAGTAACGGATCACGGTTATTTCTGTAAGTAACGGATCACGGTTATTTCTGTATGGATAACGGATCACGGTTATTTCTGTAAGTAACGGATCACGGTTATTTCTGTAAGTAACGGATCACGGTTATTTCTGTATGGATAACGGATCACGGTTATTTCTGTAAGTAACGGATCACGGTTATTTCTGTATGGATAACGGATCACGGTTATTTCTGTATGGATAACGGATCACGGTTATTTCTGTATGGATAACGGATCACGGTTATTTCTGTAAGTAACGGATCACGGTTATTTCTGTATGGATAACGGATCACGGTTATTTCTGTAAGTAACGGATCACGGTTATTTCTGTAAGTAACGGATCACGGTTATTTCTGTATGGATAACGGATCACGGTTATTTCTGTAAGTAACGGATCACGGTTATTTCTGTAAGTAACGGATCACGGTTATTTCTGTAAGTAATGGATCACGGTTATTTCTTTAAGTAATGGATCACGGTTATTTATGTAAGTAACGGATCACGGTTATTTCTGTAAGTAACGGATCACGGTTATTTCTGTATGGATCACGGTTATATATGTAAGTAATGGATCACGGTTATTTATTTAAGTAACGGATCACGGTTATTTCTGTAAGTAACGGATCACGGTTATTTCTGTAAGTAACGGATCACGGTTATTTCTGTATGGATAACGGATCACGGTTATTTCTGTAAGTAACGGATCACGGTTATTTCTTTAAGTAATGGATCACGGTTATTTCTGTAAGTAATGGATCACGGTTATTTCTGTAAGTAACGGATCACGGTTATTTCTGTAAGTAACGGATCACGGTTATTTCTGTAAGTAATGGATCACGGTTATTTCTTTAAGTAATGGATCACGGTTATTTATGTAAGTAACGGATCACGGTTATTTCTGTAAGTAACGGATCACGGTTATTTCTGTATGGATCACGGTTATTTATGTAAGTAATGGATCACGGTTATTTATGTAAGTAACGGATCACGGTTATTTCTGTAAGTAACGGATCACGGTTATTTCTGTAAGTAATGGATCACGGTTATTTCTGTAAGTAACGGATCACGGTTATTTCTGTAAGTAACGGATCACGGTTATTTCTTTAAGTAATGGATCACGGTTATTTCTGTAAGTAACGGATCACGGTTATTTCTTTAAGTAATGGATCACGGTTATTTCTGTAAGTAACGGATCACGGTTATTTCTGTAAGTAATGGATCACGGTTATTTCTTTAAGTAATGGATCACGGTTATTTATGTAAGTAACGGATCACGGTTATTTCTGTAAGTAACGGATCACGGTTATTTCTGTATGGATCACGGTTATTTATGTAAGTAATGGATCACGGTTATTTATGTAAGTAACGGATCACGGTTATTTCTGTAAGTAACGGATCACGGTTATTTCTGTAAGTAATGGATCACGGTTATTTCTGTAAGTAATGGATCGCGGTTATTTCTGTAAGTAACGGATCACGGTTATTTCTGTAAGTAATGGATCATGGTTATTTCTGTAAGTAATGGATCACGGTTATTTCTGTAAGTAACGGATCACGGTTATTTCTGTAAGTAACGGATCACGGTTATTTCTTTAAGTAATGGATCACGGTTATTTCTGTAAGTAACGGATCACGGTTATTTCTTTAAGTAATGGATCACGGTTATTTCTGTAAGTAACGGATCACGGTTATTTCTGTAAGTAATGGATCACGGTTATTTCTTTAAGTAATGGATCACGGTTATTTATGTAAGTAACGGATCACGGTTATTTCTGTAAGTAACGGATCACGGTTATTTCTGTATGGATCACGGTTATTTATGTAAGTAATGGATCACGGTTATTTATGTAAGTAACGGATCACGGTTATTTCTGTAAGTAACGGATCACGGTTATTTCTGTAAGTAATGGATCACGGTTATTTCTGTAAGTAATGGATCGCGGTTATTTCTGTAAGTAACGGATCACGGTTATTTCTGTAAGTAATGGATCATGGTTATTTCTGTAAGTAATGGATCACGGTTATTTCTGTAAGTAACGGATCACGGTTATTTCTGTAAGTAACGGATCACGGTTATTTCTGTAAGTAACGGATCACGGTTATTTCTGTAAGTAACGGATCACGGTTATTTCTGTAAGTAACGGATCACGGTTATTTCTGTATGGATAACGGATCACGGTTATTTCTGTAAGTAACGGATCACGGTTATTTCTGTAAGTAACGGATCACGGTTATTTCTGTAAGTAACGGATCACGGTTATTTCTGTAAGTAACGGATCACGGTTATTTCTGTAAGTAACGGATCACGGTTATTTCTGTAAGTAACGGATCACGGTTATTTCTGTAAGTAACGGATCACGGTTATTTCTGTAAGTAACGGATCACGGTTATTTCTGTATGGATAACGGATCACGGTTATTTCTGTAAGTAACGGATCACGGTTATTTATGTAAGTAACGGATCACGGTTATTTCTGTAAGTAACGGATCACGGTTATTTCTGTAAGTAACGGATCACGGTTATTTCTGTATGGATAACGGATCACGGTTATTTCTGTAATTAATGGATCACGGTTATTTATGTAAGTAATGGATCACGGTTATTTCTGTAAGTAACGGATCACGGTTATTTCTGTAAGTAACGGATCACGGTTATTTCTGTAAGTAACGGATCACGGTTATTTCTGTAAGTAACGGATCACGGTTATTTCTGTAAGTAATGGATCACGGTTATTTCTGTAAGTAACGGATCACGGTTATTTCTGTAAGTAACGGATCACGGTTATTTCTGTAAGTAACGGATCACGGTTATTTCTGTAAGTAACGGATCACGGTTATTTCTGTAAGTAACGGATCACGGTTATTTCTGTAAGTAACGGATCACGGTTATTTCTGTAAGTAACGGATCACGGTTATTTCTGTATGGATAACGGATCACGGTTATTTCTGTAAGTAACGGATCACGGTTATTTCTGTAAGTAACGGATCACGGTTATTTCTGTAAGTAACGGATCACGGTTATTTCTGTAAGTAACGGATCACGGTTATTTCTGTATGGATAACGGATCACGGTTATTTCTGTAATTAATGGATCACGGTTATTTATGTAAGTAATGGATCACGGTTATTTCTGTAAGTAACGGATCACGGTTATTTCTGTAAGTAACGGATCACGGTTATTTCTGTAAGTAACGGATCACGGTTATTTCTGTAAGTAACGGATCACGGTTATTTCTGTAAGTAATGGATCACGGTTATTTCTGTAAGTAACGGATCACGGTTATTTCTGTAAGTAATGGATCACGGTTATTTCTGTAAGTAACGTATCACGGTTATTTCTGTAAGTAACGGATCACGGTTATTTCTGTATGGATAACGGATCACGGTTATTTCTGTAAGTAATGGATCACGGTTATTTCTGTAAGTAACGGATCACGGTTATTTCTTTAAATAATGGATCACGGTTATTTCTGTAAGTAACGGATCACCGTTATTTCTGTAAGTAATGGATCACGGTTATTTCTGTAAGTAATGGATCACGGTTATTTCTGTAAGTAACGGATCACCGTTATTTCTTTAAGTAATGGATCACGGTTATTTCTGTAAGTAACGGATCACCGTTATTTCTGTAAGTAATGGATCACGGTTATTTCTGTAAGTAACGGATCAAGGTTATTTCTGTAAGTAACGGATCACGGTTATTTCTTTAAGTAATGGATCACGGTTATTTCTGTAAGTAATGGATCACGGTTATTTCTGTAAGTAACGGATCACGGTTATTTCTGTAATTATTTCTGTAAGTAATGGATCACGTTTATTTCTGTAAGTAATGGATCACGGTTATTTCTGTAAGTAATGGATCACGTTTATTTCTGTAAGTAATGGATCACGGTTATTTCTGTAAGTAATGGATCACGTTTATTTCTGTAAGTAACGGATCACGGTTATTTCTGTAAGTAATGGATCACGTTTATTTCTGTAAGTAACGGATCACGGTTATTTCTGTAAGTAACGGATCACGGTTATTTCTGTATGGATCACGGTTATTTCTGTAAGTAATGGATCACGGTTATTTCTGTAAGTAATGGATCACGGTTATTTCTGTAAGTAACGGATCACGGTTATTTCTGTAAGTAATGGATCACGGTTATTTCTGTAAGTAACGGATCACGGTTATTTCTGTAAGTAATGGATCACGGTTATTTCTGTATGGATCACGGTTATTTCTGTAAGTAACGGATCACGGTTATTTCTGTAAGTAATGGATCACGGTTATTTCTGTAAGTAATGGATCACGGTTATTTCTGTAAGTAATGGATCACGGTTATTTCTGTATGGATCACGGTTATTTCTGTAAGTAACGGATCACTTTTATTTCTGTAAGTAATGGATCACGGTTATTTCTGTAAGTAATGGATCACGGTTATTTCTGTAAGTAACGGATCACTTTTATTTCTGTAAGTAATGGATCACGGTTATTTCTGTAAGTAATGGATCACGGTTATTTCTGTAAGTAATGGATCACGGTTATTTCTGTAAGTAATGGATCACGGTTATTTCTGTAAGTAACGGATCACGGTTATTTCTGTATGGATCACGGTTATTTCTGTAAGTAACGGATCACTTTTATTTCTGTAAGTAACGGATCACGGTTATTTCTGTAAGTAATGGATCACGGTTATTTCTGTAAGTAATGGATCACGGTTATTTCTGTAAGTAACGGATCACGTTTATTTCTGTATGGATCACGGTTATTTCTGTAAGTAATGGATTACGGTTATTTCTGTAAGTAACGGATCTCGTTTATTTCTGTAAGTAATGGATCACGGTTTTTTCTGTAAGTAATGGATCACGTTTATTTCTGTAAGTAATGGATCACGGTTATTTCTGTAAGTAATGGATCACGGTTATTTCTGTAAGTAATGGATCACGGTTATTTCTGTAAGTAACGGATCACGGTTATTTCTGTAAGTAACGGATCACGGTTATTTCTGTATGGATAACGGATCACGGTTATTTCTGTAAGTAATGGATCACGGTTATTTCTGTAAGTAATGGATCACGGTTATTTCTGTAAGTAACGGATCACGGTTATTTCTGTAAGTAACGGATCACGGTTATTTCTGTAAGTAACGGATCACGGTTATTTCTGTAAGTAACGGATCACGGTTATTTCTGTAAGTAATGGATCACGGTTATTTCTTTAAGTAATGGATCACGGTTATTTATGTAAGTAACGGATCACGGTTATTTCTGTAAGTAACGGATCACGGTTATTTCTGTATGGATCACGGTTATTTATGTAAGTAATGGATCACGGTTATTTATGTAAGTAACGGATCACGGTTATTTCTGTAAGTAACGGATCACGGTTATTTCTGTATGGATCACGGTTATTTATGTAAGTAATGGATCACGGTTATTTATGTAAGTAACGGATCACGGTTATTTCTGTAAGTAATGGATCACGGTTATTTCTGTAAGTAACGTATCACGGTTATTTCTGTAAGTAACGGATCACGGTTATTTCTGTATGGATAACGGATCACGGTTATTTCTGTAAGTAATGGATCACGGTTATTTCTGTAAGTAACGGATCACGGTTATTTCTTTAAATAATGGATCACGGTTATTTCTGTAAGTAACGGATCACCGTTATTTCTGTAAGTAATGGATCACGGTTATTTCTGTAAGTAATGGATCACGGTTATTTCTGTAAGTAACGGATCACCGTTATTTCTTTAAGTAATGGATCACGGTTATTTCTGTAAGTAACGGATCACCGTTATTTCTGTAAGTAATGGATCACGGTTATTTCTGTAAGTAACGGATCAAGGTTATTTCTGTAAGTAACGGATCACGGTTATTTCTTTAAGTAATGGATCACGGTTATTTCTGTAAGTAATGGATCACGGTTATTTCTGTAAGTAACGGATCACGGTTATTTCTGTAATTATTTCTGTAAGTAATGGATCACGTTTATTTCTGTAAGTAATGGATCACGGTTATTTCTGTAAGTAATGGATCACGTTTATTTCTGTAAGTAATGGATCACGGTTATTTCTGTAAGTAATGGATCACGTTTATTTCTGTAAGTAACGGATCACGGTTATTTCTGTAAGTAATGGATCACGTTTATTTCTGTAAGTAACGGATCACGGTTATTTCTGTAAGTAACGGATCACGGTTATTTCTGTATGGATCACGGTTATTTCTGTAAGTAATGGATCACGGTTATTTCTGTAAGTAATGGATCACGGTTATTTCTGTAAGTAACGGATCACGGTTATTTCTGTAAGTAATGGATCACGGTTATTTCTGTAAGTAACGGATCACGGTTATTTCTGTAAGTAATGGATCACGGTTATTTCTGTATGGATCACGGTTATTTCTGTAAGTAACGGATCACGGTTATTTCTGTAAGTAATGGATCACGGTTATTTCTGTAAGTAATGGATCACGGTTATTTCTGTAAGTAATGGATCACGGTTATTTCTGTATGGATCACGGTTATTTCTGTAAGTAACGGATCACTTTTATTTCTGTAAGTAATGGATCACGGTTATTTCTGTAAGTAATGGATCACGGTTATTTCTGTAAGTAACGGATCACTTTTATTTCTGTAAGTAATGGATCACGGTTATTTCTGTAAGTAATGGATCACGGTTATTTCTGTAAGTAATGGATCACGGTTATTTCTGTAAGTAATGGATCACGGTTATTTCTGTAAGTAACGGATCACGGTTATTTCTGTATGGATCACGGTTATTTCTGTAAGTAACGGATCACTTTTATTTCTGTAAGTAACGGATCACGGTTATTTCTGTAAGTAATGGATCACGGTTATTTCTGTAAGTAATGGATCACGGTTATTTCTGTAAGTAACGGATCACGTTTATTTCTGTATGGATCACGGTTATTTCTGTAAGTAATGGATTACGGTTATTTCTGTAAGTAACGGATCACGTTTATTTCTGTAAGTAATGGATCACGGTTTTTTCTGTAAGTAATGGATCACGTTTATTTCTGTAAGTAATGGATCACGGTTATTTCTGTAAGTAATGGATCACGGTTATTTCTGTAAGTAATGGATCACGGTTATTTCTGTAAGTAACGGATCACGGTTATTTCTGTAAGTAACGGATCACGGTTATTTCTGTATGGATAACGGATCACGGTTATTTCTGTAAGTAATGGATCACGGTTATTTCTGTAAGTAATGGATCACGGTTATTTCTGTAAGTAACGGATCACGGTTATTTCTGTAAGTAACGGATCACGGTTATTTCTGTAAGTAACGGATCACGGTTATTTCTGTAAGTAACGGATCACGGTTATTTCTGTAAGTAATGGATCACGGTTATTTCTTTAAGTAATGGATCACGGTTATTTATGTAAGTAACGGATCACGGTTATTTCTGTAAGTAACGGATCACGGTTATTTCTGTATGGATCACGGTTATTTATGTAAGTAATGGATCACGGTTATTTATGTAAGTAACGGATCACGGTTATTTCTGTAAGTAACGGATCACGGTTATTTCTGTATGGATCACGGTTATTTATGTAAGTAATGGATCACGGTTATTTATGTAAGTAACGGATCACGGTTATTTCTGTAAGTAACGGATCACGGTTATTTCTGTAAGTAATGGATCACGGTTATTTCTGTAAGTAACGGATCACGGTTATTTCTGTAAGTAACGGATCACGGTTATTTCTTTAAGTAATGGATCACGGTTATTTCTGTAAGTAACGGATCACGGTTATTTCTTTAAGTAATGGATCACGGTTATTTCTGTAAGTAACGGATCACGGTTATTTCTGTAAGTAATGGATCACGGTTATTTCTTTAAGTAATGGATCACGGTTATTTATGTAAGTAACGGATCGCGGTTATTTCTGTAAGTAACGGATCACGGTTATTTCTGTATGGATCACGGTTATTTATGTAAGTAATGGATCACGGTTATTTATGTAAGTAACGGATCACGGTTATTTCTGTAAGTAACGGATCACGGTTATTTCTGTAAGTAATGGATCACGGTTATTTCTGTAAGTAATGGATCGCGGTTATTTCTGTAAGTAACGGATCACGGTTATTTCTGTAAGTAATGGATCATGGTTATTTCTGTAAGTAATGGATCACGGTTATTTCTGTAAGTAACGGATCACGGTTATTTCTGTATGGATCACGGTTATTTCTGTAAGTAACGGATCACGGTTATTTCTGTAAGTAACGGATCACGGTTATTTCTGTAAGTAACGGATCACGGTTATTTTTGTAAGTAATGGATCACGGTTATTTCTGTAAGTAACGGATCACGGTTATTTCTGTAAGTAACGGATCACGGTTATTTCTGTATGGATAACGGATCACGGTTATTTCTGTAAGTAATGGATCACGGTTATTTCTGTAAGTAATGGATCACGGTTATTTCTGTAAGTAACGGATCACGGTTATTTCTGTAAGTAACGGATCACGGTTATTTCTGTAAGTAACGGATCACGGTTATTTCTGTAAGTAACGGATCGCGGTTATTTCTGTAAGTAATGGATCACGGTTATTTCTTTAAGTAATGGATCACGGTTATTTATGTAAGTAACGGATCACGGTTATTTCTGTAAGTAACGGATCACGGTTATTTCTGTATGGATCACGGTTATTTCTGTAAGTAACGGATCACTTATTTCTGTAAGTAATGGATCACGGTTATTTCTGTAAGTAACGGATCACGGTTATTTCTGTAAGTAATGGATCACGGTTATTTCTGTAAGTAACGGATCACGGTTATTTCTGTAAGTAATGGATCACGGTTATTTCTGTAAGTAATGGATCACGGTTATTTCTGTATGGATCACGGTTATTTCTGTAAGTAACGGATCACGGTTATTTCTGTAAGTAACGGATCACTTTTATTTCTGTAAGTAATGAATCACGGCTATTTCTGTAAGTAACGGATCACGGTTATTTCTGTAAGTAATGGATCACGGTTATTTCTGTAAGTAACGGATCACGGTTATTTCTGTAAGTAACGGATCACGGTTATTTCTTTAAATAATGGATCACGGTTATTTCTGTAAGTAACGGATCACCGTTATTTCTGTAAGTAATGGATCACGGTTATTTCTGTAAGTAATGGATCACGGTTATTTCTGTAAGTAACGGATCACCGTTATTTCTTTAAGTAATGGATCACGGTTATTTCTGTAAGTAACGGATCACCGTTATTTCTGTAAGTAATGGATCACGGTTATTTCTGTAAGTAACGGATCAAGGTTATTTCTGTAAGTAACGGATCACGGTTATTTCTTTAAGTAATGGATCACGGTTATTTCTGTAAGTAATGGATCACGGTTATTTCTGTAAGTAACGGATCACGGTTATTTCTGTAAGTAATGGATCACGGTTATTTCTGTAAGTAACGGATCACGGTTATTTCTGTAAGTAATGGATCACGGTTATTTCTGTAAGTAACGGATCACGGTTATTTCTGTATGTAACGGATCACGGTTATTTCTGTAAGTAACGGATCACGGTTATTTCTGTAATTATTTCTGTAAGTAATGGATCACGTTTATTTCTGTAAGTAATGGATCACGGTTATTTCTGTAAGTAATGGATCACGGTTATTTCTGTAAGTAATGGATCACGGTTATTTCTGTAAGTAATGGATCACGTTTATTTCTGTAAGTAACGGATCACGGTTATTTCTGTAAGTAATGGATCACGTTTATTTCTGTAAGTAACGGATCACGGTTATTTCTGTAAGTAACGGATCACGGTTATTTCTGTATGGATCACGGTTATTTCTGTAAGTAATGGATCACGGTTATTTCTGTAAGTAATGGATCACGGTTATTTCTGTAAGTAACGGATCACGGTTATTTCTGTAAGTAATGGATCACGGTTATTTCTGTAAGTAACGGATCACGGTTATTTCTGTAAGTAATGGATCACGGTTATTTCTGTATGGATCACGGTTATTTCTGTAAGTAACGGATCACGGTTATTTCTGTAAGTAATGGATCACGGTTATTTCTGTAAGTAATGGATCACGGTTATTTCTGTAAGTAATGGATCACGGTTATTTCTGTATGGATCACGGTTATTTCTGTAAGTAACGGATCACGGTTATTTCTGTAAGTAATGGATCACGGTTATTTCTGTAAGTAATGGATCACGGTTATTTCTGTAAGTAACGGATCACGGTTATTTCTGTATGGATCACGGTTATTTCTGTAAGTAACGGATCACTTTTATTTCTGTAAGTAACGGATCACGGTTATTTCTGTAAGTAATGGATCACGGTTATTTCTGTAAGTAATGGATCACGGTTATTTCTGTAAGTAACGGATCACGTTTATTTCTGTATGGATCACGGTTATTTCTGTAAGTAATGGATTACGGTTATTTCTGTAAGTAACGGATCACGTTTATTTCTGTAAGTAATGGATCACGGTTATTTCTGTAAGTAATGGATCACGTTTATTTCTGTAAGTAATGGATCACGGTTATTTCTGTAAGTAATGGATCACGTTTATTTCTGTAAGTAATGGATCACGGTTATTTCTGTAAGTAATGGATCACGTTTATTTCTGTAAGTAATGGATCACGGTTATTTCTGTAAGTAATGGATCACGTTTATTTCTGTAAGTAACGGATCACGGTTATTTCTGTAAGTAACGGATCACGGTTATTTCTGTAAGTAATGGATCACGGTTATTTCTGTAAGTAATGGATTACGTTTATTTCTGTAAGTAACGGATCACGGTTATTTCTGTAAGTAACGGATCACGGTTATTTCTGTAAGTAATGAATCACGGTTATTTCTGTAAGTAACGGATCACCGTTATTTCTGTAAGTAATGGATCACGGTTATTTCTGTAAGTAATGGATCACGGTTATTTCTGTAAGTAACGGATCACGGTTATTTCTGTAAGTAATGGATCACGTTTATTTCTGTAAGTAACGGATCACGGTTATTTCTGTAAGTAATGGATCACGGTTATTTCTGTAAGTAATGGATCACGTTTATTTCTGTAAGTAATGGATCACGGTTATTTCTGTAAGTAATGAATCACGGTTATTTCTGTAAGTAATGGATCACGGTTATTTCTGTAAGTAATGGATCACGGTTATTTCTGTATGGATCACGGTTATTTCTGTAAGTAACGGATCACTTTTATTTCTGTAAGTAATGGATCACGGTTATTTCTGTAAGTAATGGATCACGGTTATTTCTGTAAGTAATGGATCACGATTATTTCTGTATGGATCACGGTTATTTCTGTAAGTAATGGATCACGGTTATTTCTGTATGGATCACGGTTATTTCTGTAAGTAACGGATCACTTTTATTTCTGTAAGTAATGGATCACGGTTATTTCTGTAAGTAATGGATCACGGTTATTTCTGTAAGTAATGGATCACGATTATTTCTGTATGGATCACGGTTATTTCTGTAAGTAACGGATCACTTTTATTTCTGTAAGTAATGGATCACGGTTATTTCTGTAAGTAACGGATCACTTTTATTTCTGTAAGTAATGGATCACGATTATTTCTGTATGGATCACGGTTATTTCTGTAAGTAACGGATCACTTTTATTTCTGTAAGTAACGGATCACGGTTATTTCTGTAAGTAACGAATCACTTTTATTTCTGTAAGTAATGGATCACGGTTATTTCTGTAAGTAATGGATCACGGTTATTTCTGTAAGTAATGGATCACGGTTATTTCTGTAAGTAATGAATCACGGTTATTTCTGTATGGATCACGGTTATTTCTGTAAGTAATGGATCACGGTTATTTCTGTAAGTAATGGATCACGGTTATTTCTGTATGGATCACGGTTATTTCTGTAAGTAACGGATCACTTTTATTTCTGTAAGTAATGGATCACGGTTATTTCTGTAAGTAATGGATCACGGTTATTTCTGTAAGTAATGGATCGCGATTATTTATGTATGGATCACGGTTATTTCTGTAAGTAACGGATCACTTTTATTTCTGTAAGTAATGGATCACGGTTATTTCTGTAAGTAACGGATCACTTTTATTTCTGTAAGTAATGGATCACGATTATTTCTGTATGGATCACGGTTATTTCTGTAAGTAACGGATCACTTTTATTTCTGTAAGTAATGGATCACGGTTATTTCTGTAAGTAATGGATCACGGTTATTTCTGTAAGTAATGAATCACGGTTATTTCTGTAAGTAACGGATCACGGTTATTTCTGTAAGTAATGGATCACGGTTATTTCTGTAAGTAATGGATCACGGTTATTTCTGTATGGATCACGGTTATTTATGTAAGTAATGGATCACGGTTATTTATGTAAGTAACGGATCACTTTTATTTCTGTAAGTAACGGATCACGGTTATTTCTGTAAGTAATGGATCACGGTTATTTCTGTAAGTAACGGATCACTTTTATTTCTGTAAGTAATGGATCACGATTATTTCTGTATGGATCACGGTTATTTCTGTAAGTAACGGATCACTTTTATTTCTGTAAGTAACGGATCACGGTTATTTCTGTAAGTAATGGATCACGATTATTTCTGTATGGATCACGGTTATTTCTGTAAGTAACGGATCACTTTTATTTCTGTAAGTAATGGATCACGGTTATTTCTGTAAGTAATGGATCACGGTTATTTCTGTAAGTAATGAATCACGGTTATTTCTGTAAGTAACGGATCACGGTTATTTCTGTAAGTAATGGATCACGGTTATTTCTGTAAGTAATGGATCACGGTTATTTCTGTATGGATCACGGTTATTTCTGTAAGTAACGGATCACTTTTATTTCTGTAAGTAATGGATCACGGTTATTTCTGTAAGTAATGGATCACGGTTATTTCTGTAAGTAATGGATCACGATTATTTCTGTAAGTAACGGATCACTTTTATTTCTGTAAGTAATGGATCACGGTTATTTCTGTAAGTAACGGATCACTTTTATTTCTGTAAGTAATGGATCACGATTATTTCTGTATGGATCACGGTTATTTCTGTAAGTAACGGATCACTTTTATTTCTGTAAGTAACAGATCACGGTTATTTCTGTAAGTAATGGATCACGGTTATTTCTGTAAGTAACGGATCACTTTTATTTCTGTAAGTAATGGATCACGGTTATTTCTGTAAGTAATGGATCACGGTTATTTCTGTAAGTAATGGATCACGGTTATTTCTGTAAGTAATGAATCACGGTTATTTCTGTAAGTAACGGATCACGGTTATTTCTGTAAGTAATGGATCACGGTTATTTCTGTAAGTAATGAATCACGGTTATTTCTGTAAGTAACGGATCACGGTTATTTCTGTAAGTAATGGATCACGGTTATTTCTGTAAGTAATGGATCACGGTTATTTCTGTAAGTAATGGATCACGGTTATTTCTGTAAGTAATGGATCACGGTTATTTCTGTATGGATCACGGTTATTTCTGTAAGTAACGGATCACGGTTATTTCTGTAAGTAACGGATCACTTTTATTTCTGTAAGTAATGGATCACGGTTATTTCTGTAAGTAATGGATCACGGTTATTTCTGTAAGTAACGGATCACGGTTATTTCTGTAAGTAACGGATCACGGTTATTTCTGTATGGATCACGGTTATTTCTGTAAGTAATGGATCACGGTTATTTCTGTAAGTAATGAATCACGGTTATTTCTGTAAGTAACGGATCACGGTTATTTCTGTAAGTACTGGATCACGGTTATTTCTGTAAGTAATGAATCACGGTTATTTCTGTAAGTAACGGATCACGGTTATTTCTGTAAGTAATGGATCACGGTTATTTCTGTAAGTAATGGATCACGGTTATTTCTGTAAGTAATGGATCACGGTTATTTCTGTAAGTAATGGATCACGGTTATTTCTGTATGGATCACGGTTATTTCTGTAAGTAACGGATCACGGTTATTTCTGTAAGTAACGGATCACTTTTATTTCTGTAAGTAATGGATCACGGTTATTTCTGTAAGTAATGGATCACGGTTATTTCTGTAAGTAACGGATCACGGTTATTTCTGTAAGTAACGGATCACTTTTATTTCTGTAAGTAACGGATCACGGTTGTTACTGTAAGTAATGGATCACGGTTATTTCTGTAAGTAATGGATCACCGTTATTTCTGTAAGTAATGGATCACGGTTATTTCTGTAAGTAATGGATCACGGTTATTTCTGTAAGTAATGGATCACGGTTATTTCTGTAAGTAACGGATCACGGTTATTTCTGTAAGTAACGGATCACGGTTATTTCTGTAAGTAATGGATCACGGTTATTTCTGTAAGTAACGGATCACAGTTATTTCTGTAAGTAATGGATCACGGTTATTTCTGTAAGTAACGGATCACGGTTATTTCTGTAAGTAATGGATCACGGTTATTTCTGTATGGATCACGGTTATTTCTGTAAGTAACGGATCACGGTTATTTCTGTAAGTAATGGATCACGGTTATTTCTGTATGGATCACGGTTATTTCTGTAAGTAACGGATCACGGTTATTTCTGTAAGTAACGGATCACGGTTATTTCTGTATGGATCACGGTTATTTCTGTAAGTAACGGATCACGGTTATTTCTGTAAGTAACGGATCACGGTTATTTCTGTAAGTAACGGATCACTTTCATTTCTGTAAGTAATGGATCACGGTTATTTCTGTAAGTAATGGATCACGGTTATTTCTGTAAGTAACGGATCACGGTTATTTCTGTAAGTAGTGGATCACGGTTATTTCTGTAAGTAATGGATCACGTTTATTTCTGTAAGTAATGGATCACGTTTATTTCTGTAAGTAATGGATCACCGTTATTTCTGTAAGTAACGGATCACGGTTATTTCTGTAAGTAACGGATCACTTTCATTTCTGTAAGTAATGGATCACGGTTATTTCTGTAAGTAATGGATCACGGTTATTTCTGTAAGTAATGAATCACGGTTATTTCTGTAAGTAACGGATCACGGTTATTTCTGTAAGTAATGGATCACGGTTATTTCTGTAAGTAATGGATCACGTTTATTTCTGTAAGTAATGGATCACGTTTATTTCTGTAAGTAATGGATCACCGTTATTTCTGTAAGTAATGGATCACGGTTATTTCTGTACGTAATGGATCACGGTTATTTCTGTAAGTAATGGATCACGGTTATTTCTGTAAGTAATGGATCACGTTTATTTCTGTAAGTAATGGATCACCGTTATTTCTGTAAGTAATGGATCACGGTTATTTCTGTAAGTAATGGATCACGGTTATTTCTGTAAGTAATGGTTCACGGTTATTTCTGAAAGTAATGGATCACCGTTATTTCTGTAAGTAATGGATCACGGTTATTTCTGTAAGTAATGGATCACGGTTATTTCTGTAAGTAATGGATCACGGTTATTTCTGTAAGTAACGGATCACGGTTATTTCTGTAAGTAATGGATTACGGTTATTTCTGTAAGTAACGGATCACGGTTATTTCTGTAAGTAACGGATCACGGTTATTTCTGTATGGATCACGGTTATTTCTGTAAGTAACGGATCACGGTTATTTCTGTAAGTAACGGATCACTTTTATTTCTGTAAGTAATGGATCACGGTTATTTCTGTAAGTAATGGATCACGGTTATTTCTGTAAGTAATGAATCACGGTTATTTCTGTAAGTAACGGATCACGGTTATTTCTGTAAGTAATTGATCACGGTTATTTCTGTAAGTAATGGATCACGTTTATTTCTGTAAGTAATGGATCACCGTTATTTCTGTAAGTAATGGATCACGGTTATTTCTGTAAGTAATGGATCACGGTTATTTCTGTAAGTAATGGATCACGGTTATTTCTGTAAGTAATGAATCACGGTTATTTCTGTAAGTAATGGATCACGGTTATTTCTGTAAGTAATGGATCACGGTTATTTCTGTATGGATCACGGTTATTTCTGTAAGTAATGGATCACGTTTATTTCTGTAAGTAATGGATTACCGTTATTTCTGTAAGTAATGGATCACGGTTATTTCTGTAAGTAATGAATCACGGTTATTTCTGTAAGTAACGGATCACGGTTATTTCTGTAAGTAATGGATCACGGTTATTTCTGTAAGTAATGGATCACGTTTATTTCTGTAAGTAATGGATCACCGTTATTTCTGTAAGTAATGAATCACGGTTATTTCTGTATGGATCACGGTTATTTCTGTAAGTAATGGATCACCGTTATTTCTGTAAGTAATGGATCACGGTTATTTCTGTAAGTAACGGATCACGGTTATTTCTGTAAGTAATGGATCACGGTTATTTCTGTAAGTAATGAATCACGGTTATTTCTGTAAGTAATGGATCACGGTTATTTCTGTAAGTAATGGATCACGGTTATTTCTGTAAGTAATGGATCACGGTTATTTCTGTATGGATCACGGTTATTTCTGTAAGTAATGGATCACCGTTATTTCTGTAAGTAATGGATCACGTTTATTTCTGTAAGTAATGGATCACCGTTATTTCTGTAAGTAATGGATCACGGTTATTTCTGTAAGTAATGAATCACGGTTATTTCTGTAAGTAACGGATCACGGTTATTTCTGTAAGTAATGGATCACGTTTATTTCTGTAAGTAATGGATCACCGTTATTTCTGTAAGTAATGGATCACGGTTATTTCTGTAAGTAATGGATCACGGTTATTTCTGTAAGTAATGGATCACGGTTAATTCTGTAAGTAATGGATCACGGTTATTTCTGTATGGATCACGGTTATTTCTGTAAGTAATGGATCACGTTTATTTCTGTAAGTAATGGATCACCGTTATTTCTGTAAGTAATGGATCACGGTTATTTCTGTAAGTAATGAATCACGGTTATTTCTGTAAGTAACGGATCACGGTTATTTCTGTAAGTAATGGATCACGGTTATTTCTGTAAGTAATGGATTACGTTTATTTCTGTAAGTAACAGATCACTTTTATTTCTGTAAGTAATGGATCACCGTTATTTCTGTAAGTAATGGATCACGGTTATTTCTGTAAGTAATGGATCACGGTTATTTCTGTAAGTAATGGATCACGGTTATTTCTTTAAAGTCACTTTAATCACAAAGTGTCAAAATACTATAACGTTTTTAATCTTCTTGATGTTCTTCAACAATTTTACTATATTTTCTTTCAGTTCCAGTAACGCGATGCCACGACAAGCCTTTGCAGTCTGGAGTGGCCCCCACAGCTGCCGCCACAGTGTCTGCTGTTGGATCCACAGGGGGGGCGTCGGCAGGTCAGCTATCCAGTGTAGCCTCCATGTAACCCGCACGCTGCATTGCTTCCATGTTACACTTGTACCCCCGTAATTGTCTTCCTATGCAACCACCGTCTGTATTCTAGAACTATTTAGTTTCTATAGAGACTTCATTTATGGGGGTATTAATAAGTTATATTTTATACCGTTTACCAAATAAAGTTCCCGCAGTAAATAACGTTGTGTACTGGCATTTAACAACTTTTCATCGTTGTCTGAAAAGTAGCACTTTTCAGCGATATGACCCGAGTATATTTATATCCCGAGCGAGGTCAGCGAGGGATTCTTACATAAATAAACAAGTGTCTTTAACGCTGAATTGTATACACTTTTTGCAAAATAGTGTACCTAATTTTGGTACATTTTATCAACTTATCCGCGTTCTGCATATTTCATTATTAGCTTTAATTTTGTAATGTTTAGGAATATTAATGAAATTAATATCCTTTCTATGCGATTAATTGCAGTTAGTGTAACAACTACACGGTAAATAAT
Source organism: Nemertoderma westbladi (assembly GCA_032718475.1). Taxonomy (NCBI): domain Eukaryota; kingdom Metazoa; phylum Xenacoelomorpha; order Nemertodermatida; family Nemertodermatidae; genus Nemertoderma; species Nemertoderma westbladi. The sequence continues at coordinate 44,307 of JAUCBJ010008724.1, forward strand.
CTTACACCAAGCTTACAATGGATATCATCAATAGGAATACTCAGGAAGTATTCCAGAACTTCATTGTTATTAAGTTAGTGATTACTTTGCTGCGTAACGAGGATATCGCATAACGATGATAAGTTGGCATAATGTGACAGAAATAATAGCACTTTGAGCTGCATTGTATTCGGTGGTCTTTCTTTTTCCAGTTTGCAGATACGGTGTCACTCAAGTACTTGTTGGTAGATACGGTGTCACTCAAGTACTTGTTGGTAGATACGGTGTCACTCAAGTACTTGTTGGTAGATACGGTGTCACTCAATTACTTGTTGGTAGATACGGTGTCACTCAAGTACTTGTTGGTAGATACGGTGTCACTCAAGTACTTGTTGGTAGATACGGTGTCACTCAAGTACTTGTTGGTAGATACGGTGTCACTCAATTACTTGTTGGTAGATACGGTGTCACTCAAGTACTTGTTGGTAGATACGGTGTCACTCAAGTACTTGTTGGTAGATACGGTGTCACTCAAGTACTTGTTGGTAGATACGGTGTCACTCAAGTACTTGTTGGTAGATACGGTGTCACTCAATTACTTGTTGGTAGATACGGTGTCACTCAAGTACTTGTTGGTAGATACGGTGTCACTCAAGTACTTGTTGGTAGATACGGTGTCACTCAAGTACTTGTTGGTAGATACGGTGTCACTCAATTACTTGTTGGTAGATACGGTGTCACTCAAGTACTTGTTGGTAGATACGGTGTCACTCAAGTACTTGTTGGTAGATACGGTGTCACTCAAGTACTTGTTGGTAGATACGGTGTCACTCAAGTACTTGTTGGTAGATACGGTGTCACTCAATTACTTGTTGGTAGATACGGTGTCACTTAATTACTTGTTGGTAGATACGGTGTCACTCAATTACTTGTTGGTAGATACGGTGTCACTCAATTACTTATTGGTAGATACGGTGTCACTCAAGTACTTGTTGGTAGATACGGTGTCACTCAAGTACTTGTTGGTAGATACGGTGTCACTCAAGTACTTGTTGGTAGATACGGTGTCACTCAAGTACTTGTTGGTTGATACGGTGTCACTCAAGTACTTGTTGGTAGATACGGTGTCACTCAATTACTTGTTGGTAGATACGGTGTCACTCAAGTACTTGTTGGTAGATACAGTGTCACTCAAGTACTTGTTGGTAGATACGGTGTCACTCAATTACTTGTTGGTAGATACGGTGTCACTCAAGTACTTGTTGGTAGATACGGTGTCACTCAAGTACTTGTTGGTAGATACGGTGTCACTCAATTACTTGTTGGTAGATACGGTGTCACTCAAGTACTTGTTGGTAGATACGGTGTCACTCAAGTACTTGTTGGTAGATACGGTGTCACTCAAGTACTTGTTGGTAGATACGGTGTCACTCAATTACTTGTTGGTAGATACGGTGTCACTCAAGTACTTGTTGGTAGATACGGTGTCACTCAAGTACTTATTGGTAGATACGGTGTCACTCAAGTACTTGTTGGTAGATACGGTGTCACTCAAGTACTTGTTGGTAGATACGGTGTCACTCAAGTACTTGTTGGTAGATATGGTGTCACTCAAGTACTTGTTGGTAGATACGGTGTCACTCAAGTACTTGTTGGTAGATACGGTGTCACTCAAGTACTTGTTGGTAGATACGGTGTCACTCAAGTACTTGTTGGTAGATACGGTGTCACTCAAGTACTTGTTGGTAGATACGGTGTCACTCAAGTACTTGTTGGTAGATACGGTGTCACTCAAGTACTTGTTGGTAGATACGGAGGCACTCAAGTACTTGTTGGTAGATACGGTGTCACTCAAGTACTTGTTGGTAGATACGGTGTCACTCAAGTACTTGTTGGTAGATACGGTGTCACTCAAGTACTTGTTGGTAGATACGGAGGCACTCAAGTACTTGTTGGTAGATACGGTGTCACTCAAGTACTTGTTGGTAGATACGGTGTCACTCAAGTACTTGTTGGTAGATACGGTGTCACTCAAGTACTTGTTGGTAGATACGGTGTCACTCAAGTACTTGTTGGTAGATACGGTGTCACTCAAGTACTTGTTGGTAGATACGGTGTCACTCAAGTACTTGTTGGTAGATACGGTGTCACTCAAGTACTTGTTGGTAGATACGGTGTCACTCAATTACTTGTTGGTAGATACGGTGTCACTCAATTACTTGTTGGTAGATACGGTGTCACTCAAGTACTTGTTGGTAGATACGGTGTCACTCAAGTACTTGTTGGTAGATACGGTGTCACTCAAGTACGTGTTGGTAGATACGGTGTCACTCAAGTACTTGTTGGTAGATACGGTGTCACTCAAGTACTTGTTGGTAGATACGGTGTCACTCAAGTACTTGTTGGTAGATACGGTGTCACTCAAGTACTTGTTGGTAGATACGGTGTCACTCAAGTACTTGTTGGTAGATACGGTGTCACTCAATTACTTGTTGGTAGATACGGTGTCACTCAAGTACTTGTTGGTAGATACGGTGTCACTCAAGTACTTGTTGGTAGATACGGTGTCACTCAAGTACTTGTTGGTAGATACGGTGTCACCCAATTACTTGTTGGTAGATACGGTGTCACTCAAGTACTTGTTGGTAGATACGGTGTCACTCAAGTACTTGTTGGTAGATACGGTGTCGCTCAAGTACTTGTTGGTAGATACGGTGTCACTCAAGTACTTGTTGGTAGATACGGTGTCACTCATTTACTTGTTGGTAGATACGGTGTCACTTAATTACTTGTTGGTAGATACGGTGTCACTCAATTACTTGTTGGTAGATACGGTGTCACTCAATTACTTATTGGTAGATACGGTGTCACTCAAGTACTTGTTGGTAGATACGGTGTCACTCAAGTACTTGTTGGTAGATACGGTGTCACTCAAGTACTTGTTGGTAGATACGGTGTCACTCAAGTACTTGTTGGTAGATACGGTGTCACTCAAGTACTTGTTGGTAGATACGGTGTCACTCAATTACTTGTTGGTAGATACGGTGTCACTCAAGTACTTGTTGGTAGATACGGTGTCACTCAAGTACTTGTTGGTAGATACGGTGTCACTCAAGTACTTGTTGGTAGATACGGTGTCACTCAAGTACTTGTTGGTAGATACGGTGTCACTCAAGTACTTGTTGGTAGATACGGTGTCACTCAAGTACTTGTTGGTAGATACGGTGTCACTCAAGTACTTGTTGGTAGATACGGTGTCACTCAAGTACTTGTTGGTAGATACGGTGTCACTCAAGTACTTGTTGGTAGATACGGTGTCACTCAAGTACTTGTTGGTAGATACGGTGTCACTCAAGTACTTGTTGGTAGATACGGTGTCACTCAAGTACTTGTTGGTAGATACGGTGTCACTCAAGTACTTGTTGGTAGATACGGTGTCACTCAAGTACTTGTTGGTAGATACGGTGTCACTCAAGTACTTGTTGGTAGATACGGTGTCACTCAAGTACTTGTTGGTAGATACGGTGTCACTCAAGTACTTGTTGGTAGATACGGTGTCACTCAAGTACTTGTTGGTAGATACGGTGTCACTCAAGTACTTGTTGGTAGATACGGTGTCACTCAAGTACTTGTTGGTAGATACGGTGTCACTCAAGTACTTGTTGGTAGATACGGTGTCACTCAAGTACTTGTTGGTAGATACGGTGTCACTCAAGTACTTGTTGGTAGATACGGTGTCACTCAAGTACTTGTTGGTAGATACGGTGTCACTCAAGTACTTGTTGGTAGATACGGTGTCACTCAAGTACTTGTTGGTAGATACGGTGTCACTCAAGTACTTGTTGGTAGATACGGTGTCACTCAAGTACTTGTTGGTAGATACGGTGTCACTCAAGTACTTGTTGGTAGATACGGTGTCACTCAAGTACTTGTTGGTAGATACGGTGTCACTCAAGTACTTGTTGGTAGATACGGTGTCACTCAAGTACTTGTTGGTAGATACGGTGTCACTCAAGTACTTGTTGGTAGATACGGTGTCACTCAAGTACTTGTTGGTAGATACGGTGTCACTCAAGTACTTGTTGGTAGATACGGTGTCACTCAAGTACTTGTTGGTAGATACGGTGTCACTCAAGTACTTGTTGGTAGATACGGTGTCACTCAAGTACTTGTTGGTAGATACGGTGTCACTCAAGTACTTGTTGGTAGATACGGTGTCACTCAAGTACTTGTTGGTAGATACGGTGTCACTCAAGTACTTGTTGGTAGATACGGTGTCACTCAAGTACTTGTTGGTAGATACGGTGTCACTCAAGTACTTGTTGGTAGATACGGTGTCACTCAAGTACTTGTTGGTAGATACGGTGTCACTCAAGTACTTGTTGGTAGATACGGTGTCACTCAAGTACTTGTTGGTAGATACGGTGTCACTCAAGTACTTGTTGGTAGATACGGTGTCACTCAAGTACTTGTTGGTAGATACGGTGTCACTCAAGTACTTGTTGGTAGATACGGTGTCACTCAAGTACTTGTTGGTAGATACGGTGTCACTCAAGTACTTGTTGGTAGATACGGTGTCA
>JAUCBJ010008725.1:0-70463 GCA_032718475.1 Nemertoderma westbladi
ATAAGCAACGCTAGTTAGCTTGAGATTGAAAGAAACAATAAAAATTCTTACTCAACTGTACCGCAGTGTTGTCTTATTTTTACGGTAATGTATTCCAGTTTCTTCTTTAGTTTAATTGTTAATATAACCATGTATATTGGTACTTTTTTACTTTACCCCCCTACCCGGATTTTTTGCATGTCCATTTTTTGCCGTTTTTTCTATTGGATGTTGTTTCCCAACACTTCATGAATCCATTGGAAAAAAAATTTTGTTCTAGAGCAAGCTATTATTGCTATTTAGGCATAGTTCTGAAATATCAATGTTCTCACATTTTGTTTTTATAATTTAAAAAATACTTAGCTAGTAAAAAAAACCACGAGCTACCTTAATAAATAATATCTTGTAAATGTATACAACACTTAATCAATAACAAAAATAGAAAAAATACCGTATTTTTTAAATTTCGAAAAATACTAGCTAGTAAAAAAAAACACTAGCTTCCATCAAAAAAATATATCTACTAATGTTCTAGAGATATATGTTCTAAGAGATATTTAAATACAGTTTTCTAGAATATAGAATTCTATAGTAACAGCGCAAATAATGTCAAATTACCAAATAAACAAATATTATATTTGCTAAAGTCGGTAGCTATAAACATAGCTACAGTAGTAACAATAGATAGTGTTCTACTGTAGAACAAAATTTTTTTCAACAAAAGCATGAAGTGTTGGTGAACAATATTCAATTGACAAAAATTCACAAAATAGTGAGTGGAGAAATATGTGGGGTGGGTGGGGGAGGGGGGGGGGGGGGGGGGGTAAAGTAAAAACGTACCTGTATATTTATTATATTGCCAATCAATTAATTTTTAATTAATTAACGGGAGTAAAATATAACAACAATATGGCTTCTACTTCTACAAGTAGAAAGGTAACATTCGTCGTCCAAAATATGGGCCTTATGTGTCCAATTACCATCAAGAGGAATAGGACTATGGCTGAACTCCGAAAAATGATTTTCAGGTATTTTGGAGTCCCCAGTGACTCGCAAGTGATACTGGGACTTCCAATAGACAGTTTAATCAGCAACTCCCCCATATCTACATTCGGATTCGCCAACACAGTTGATATAGAGTTGATCACCGGTGATGATTGGCCTTACCCGCTGGGAGGGGATTTCACAGTGAGTGGGGATTCATCAGTGAGTGGGGATTCTTCAGGAGGAGATCCATCAGCAGGGGATCCATCAGCAGGGGATTCATCAGCAGGGGATTCATCAGCAGGGGATTCATTCGTGAGAGGGGATTCATCAGTGAGTGGGGTTTCATCAGTGAGTGGGGATTCATCCGTGAGAGGGGATTCATCAGTGAGTGGGGTTTCATCAGTGAGTGGGGATTCATCAGTGAGTGGGGATTCATCAGCAGGGGATTCATCCGTGAGAGGGGATTCATCAGTGAGTGGGGTTTCATCAGTGAGTGGGGATTCAACCGTGAGAGGGGAATCATCAGTGAGTGGGGTTTCATCAGTGAGTGGGGATTCTTCAGCAGGGGATTCATCAGTGAGTGGGGATTCATCAGTGAGTGGGAATTCTTCAGGAGGGGATCCATCAGCAGGGGATTCATCCGTGAGTGGGGATTCATCAATGAGTCGGAATTCATTAGAGGGGATTCACTCGCCAGTGGGTGATGTGTCTTACGGTACCTCGCGTTACTTACAACGAGACGTTCTTGCTGCCTTTGCGAGGACGTTAAATGCCAAATATGGGGCATATATCACAAAACATCTATCGGAAGCCGTTACTGCGGCCACTTCCTCCCCGACGCTCAATCAGAAAGGCATCGCTATTTACCTACACAATAACCAGAGTAAAGTATCCGAAGTATTCTGCGATCAGGTTCTTTGCGACGATGATGTCTTCTCCTTTTTAACCACCAAATTCGTTTTATGGTCCTGGGATGTTAGTTCCGGGTTGGATCACCTCTTATCGATACTCTATCAGGAATTTGTTGAAATTAATGGTTTGGATTACTTGACTAACAACATTACGACAGATGAATTTCCATTGCTTTTCATTCTGTACGCTACACATAGTGGCGAAGCGGAAATAATCTCTGTAATAAAGCCATCGCTTACAAGTAGGGAATACCTTAATGATCTAAAGATAGCAAATGCTGTTTATGTGGAGTTAAGGGAGGAAGCTAATATTCGAGCGACGGAACGACGCCGTCACGATGAATTGGCATTGAAGGTGAGAGAAAGACAAGCTAGAGCAGCTCTAATGGCTGAGCAGAAGAAAGAGTACAGTGAATCATTAGAGGTGGATAAAAAGAAATTGGAAAGACAAAGGAGGAAAATACAGGAGGAAGTTACTATGAGGCGATATAAAAAGAAGTTAATGGAGGAGGTAGAACAAACCAGAAAAAACCGGGAGTCTCGGGTGCAATCACTCGCACATATGCGGAAGGAGGAGCCCCCCTGGGGTGTACCCGGAGTCTATAAGCTGCGGATACGGACGCCGAAAGGGCAGCTGGTCCGGAGGTTCTACGCGTCCGACCCATTGCAGACGCTCCTAGACTACATCGGGAGTCGTGGCTTCCTGTCGGACGAGTTCCGTGTGCTCACGCTGTTCCCCAAACGAGACCTAACGGAGGATGTTGATGGATCAGTAACGTTGGAGTCCTTGGGGTTGAATCAGGTCACTCTGACTGTGGAACGCAAGTGGAGCGACGAACAGGGTCCGTATAGCCCGTAGTCTGTCTGGGTTATTGACAGCAGGGTTGCAAAGAATGTCTTGAGGTTGGGTGCAGTTGCTATACCCAGTTGTAAAACCAGGTACTTTATATTTGTTTACCACTTGATGTATCAATATTAAGGGTGATAAAGTATCATTTCCCATAAATATCTTTCGTATCGCCGCGGGGCGGGAGGGTGGGGTGCTGTAGTCTTTCGTAGTTATACAGTAGAAAGGTTAGGTTAACAGATATGTTGATGTTGAACCAACTCATTCACGGTACAATCAACCTCTTTTATGTCAATGGTAAAGCGTTGCACTAAGCGTATGCCTTTATTTATAATGTATTGTACTTTTGGGCTGCAATATCTGGACCAGGCTGCTTCAGAGCGGAATATTTGAGCACAGCTTCTTTATGAGAATGTGACTTCTTCAATGTGACTCCTTCAATGTGGCTTCTTCAATGTGGCTTCTTCAGTTTTAACCTGAGGCCTACTGCCGTCTTAAGGCAAAATACCCTATCTTCATAAATCGTGTTTTGAGTAATTTAACGAAACGCGTTTTCTTCTACAAGTATATTATACAGCTGCCTGGATACCAGAATTTGAACTGCAAGTCACCCAAATATACTAACTTAGAATTTCAAATGCGAGATACACAATTTTTGTAAATTGGGAGCTTAAAAAATGCTGAAAAGATTTTATAGGGTGTTTTGCCTCGAAAATGTTGGCGACAAATGAAACTGAAAGCTGATATATGTAGGGTGTTTTGTCTATCAAGAGTTCGAGTCAAATAGTTTAATATCTTCAAATAATAATAATGCAGGGTGGAAATTATACATGGAATTTTGTAGTTAAGGGTTGGGTTTTGGTAAATAATGCAAATTATAATTCAAAAACATGAGATAAACAGCTGATAATTTCTGTATAATTGGTTGCCTGGTAACGTCGTCATGGTTACCATTCCATGAATATAAAGTACTCAAACTAAACTCTGGGCAATCGATTATAGTTACATATTTGCCCGTAAAATTTTTAGAAATATTCTAGCTAGCTACTGTATAACCATGTGACCAGTTTTCCAAAACCTAGTTCGCCAAAATCAAACTCAGTCTAATTTGCCTACTAGTGCAGTCCTTCATTATTATTTACATGTTCAGTTCACCATCACACTTTAACTAACGAATTCCAAAAACCAATTATATTTCTTGGAATTATTTGCCAAAGTCGTTGAATCAATTCATTGACTCTGTCTATGGGAACTCATTTGGGTTGTGCCAGTGGACGTGGGATGCCCATAGTGGCATTGCGCTTCAATAAGTTGACTCCACACAGCCACATATCCTTCCCACAGCCACATATCCTTCCCACAGCCACATATCCTCCCGACACAGCCACATATCCTCCCCACACAGCCACATATCCTCCCCACACAGCCACACATCTTCCCCACAATCACATATCCTCCCCACACAGCCACATATCTTCCCCAGTCACATATCCTCACCACACAGCCACATATCTTCCCCACACAGCCACATATCATCCCCACACAGCCACATATCTTCCCCACAGCCACATATCCTCCCCACACAGCCACATATCCTCCCCACACAGTCACATATCTTCCCCACAGTCACATATCCTCCCCACACAGCCACATATCTTCCCCACACAGCCACATATCCTCCCCACACAGCCGCATATCTTCCCCACACAGCCATATATCCTCCCCACACAGCCACATATCTTCCCCACAGTCACATATCCTCCCCACACAGCCACATATCTTCCCCACACAGCCACATATCCTTCCCACACAGCCACATATCCTCTCCACAGCCACATATCCTCCACACACAGCCACATATCCTCCCCACACAGCCACATATCTTCACCACAGTCACATGTCCTCCCCACAGCCACATATCTTCGACACAGCCACATATCCCCCCACACAGCCACAAATCCTCCCCACACAGCCACATATCCTCCACACACAGCCACATTTCTTCCCCACAGCCACATATCCTCCCCACACAGCCACATATCCTCCGCACAGCCACATATCCTCCCCACAGTACACTGTCACCTGAGCTAAAACACCACCTCCGATATTCTCATCCAAGTTGAAGCCGTAAAACGTGTCTTCCAGTTCCATTGGTTTTGAATATTCCTATTCGACTGAATTGAGATTCTATAGTCAGTAATAAGTAGAAAATCTTTCCTAGGGTATTTTGCCCACATGTATATGCGAACAAACTGAAATTTCCACCAATATCTACGCATACGTAATAGGAAAAAACACTATTACAGTATAAGTTTTTCTAAGGAAAAACACCCTACCTTTAAAATGCAAGGTAAACTGAATACAAGTGTTACTAAGGCAAAATACCTACCCTACAGTATGTACCAGATTTTAGACGTAGGGTGTTTTGCCTTTAAATGATAGGGCTGAGGATCAAGCATAGGGTGTTTTAAACTCGCAGATAATGACTTTCTTGCATATAAACCATGGTATTTCTTGGTTTCATTTGAAAGAGCGCCTTAAATTAGGCCGGTCTGTACAATAAAAAAAATTTCAGATAGGGCATTCTGCCTTATGACGGCAGTGTAGGACAGTAATCCATTTGTATCGGTCGAATAAAGACGGCGGGCATGTTCTTCGTCTCTTCTTTTTACCTTCGCCACAAACTTGTACAGCTGATGTGCTGAGTTGTTACATCACAGGCACCACAGGAATGTAGACCTACTGTATGGTTGGTCTATGGCCTATAGACTGTATGGTTGGAGCAGTTAGGGGTTTTGATATAATCTTTCCAGTCATAAGTGTGGGGATTGTTACTTTGGGGACCGTTTTTGCATTGCAACGGTTTCTAATTGTTATTCCACAGCTGCGTACCGGTACCTATTGCTTGACTTCCTTATTTTGTTATAGAGTGACTACTGACTGTCTGACCATATGGTTTCCCTCAATTGCTAAAGTGGTCGTTTATTGTTTTGTTTTGAAAAGCCTGCATACTGTATGTCTGTATGTAGTAACCTGCTCCTTTCTATCAATTAGTAAATTGGCCGTTTATTGTTTTGCTTAGAAAAGCCTGCCTATGTAACCTGCTCCTTTGCATCAATTTGTTTATGACGTGTGTTGCGTATTTATGAAAAAAAAAATGTTTATGAAAAAAATTGTAAAGTGTTTCATAAAATAAGCGGTACATATATAAAAGTGTTTCATACAACGGACCCGAATGTAATTAAACCCATTTAAGTGTTGAATTAACTTTATCCTTTGTAACAAACAGACTGAGATCCATCCTTAATTTACTTGTATCAGTTTGCTGTGAAACATTAGCTGAATCCCTTACAGATTTAACATCCACAGTGGCTGCGAAAAAATCCCCAATATTTGTTGATGTCATATTCAATGGCTCACCGCTACTTTTGGGCGTATTAGAATTAATACGTAGGGATCGCGAATTAATATAAATTAAGGAGTATATAGGAAAATTGTGTTTTTAGTGTAAAATTTAACAAATAAATCACAATTATAAAAGAAAAAGAAAGTTAGTCAATGGACCGGTATCAGGCAGCCGCCTAAGGCAGGAGAAAAATAACTCATTTTATTTTACAAAAATATGTTTCAGTTACTTTTAATTAAAATTAATTAACAAAGTAAAACATATCGAGTAGTAACTGGGTAGTTTATAGAAAAATACCTTTAAAATTGTCAAATATTTGGTTTTTTATTGTCCCCACTAATTAATAGGCGGTTAGCTAAAGCTTATGAACCCCCCCCCCCCCCCCCCCACGTTACATATTTTGAATTTGCTAATGTCATAATGTAGAGGTAAACCCTCAGTTTTTTTTTTACAAATTTAAGTTTGTGAGATAAAATGCAAAATTACCAACCGAAACTATAAAACTAGAATGTAACCAAAACCAATACATTTAGTAACTACAATTATAAGCCCCTATAAGGTATTTTAAATTCGTAAATAATTTTTATTTACGATTATTTATAATTAAAGTAGCGTATTAACAAGTCAGTTACAATACTAGATACTACTGAGTGCCCATAATGCAAGCCACGGAAAAATAATACTTTAGGCCTACAAAGGTTTAATATACTGTATTGTATCACCATTATTAGTGGAAGCCCTATTATACGCTCACTGGGATATCCCAGCCGTCTAGTCAGACATCCAATAGAATCAACTCACCGTCTATGTGTCTCCTTATGTCTGTGCCACTAATAAACTGCATACACCCCATGTTAAACAAATACATGTTCTGGAATGAATATCATCGACATTGGCTGCCGCTCCCGTTGACTACTAAGGGCCCTCCTATTTATTTTGTTTCACTGATATTGTTAACATTCTATACATACACAGTTACAATACATGTTAGCATTCATTGGATGGAAGCCCTGTCCACTGGACAGCACACTCATGGGGCTTCCCCAACACGCAGTCGGTTTCTCCAGTGGCCAGACAACCAATAGAATCAAACCATGTTAACTTCACTACGGTATGTTTATCCTTGTTTCTGCCACTAAGCACTGACGGATTCACCCAATGTTAAATAAATAGATGTTCTGGAATGAATATTTATAACATGGGCTAGTTATATAAATAACGGTAGATACAGTAATACCATTGTTGTTCCAAGACATAGGTGATTTAATAATAAAATAGTTTGTAAGTGGTTTATTCAGTTTATAATAAAATAATGTATTTTTTCATTTTTAATTATTATTTACAATAATTATTTTTTAATGTAGTCCTATTTATTCTGATTTTTTTTTATAAGGGAGTGTGGCTAAAGCCCCTTAGAATAAACCATAAGCAATTGAGGATGAAGCTGTGTACAGCTGATCGATTATCAGAATGGAGATGTTAGATAGATAGATTTATTTATACATTATGTAAAAACAATAACAAATACACCAAACAATGTACCGGTATAAAGGTATTGTCCAACATAAACATATAGGATTACCCCTAAAGCTTTGCAGCTTATTTCCAAGGGGGTCCTTTATGTTACTTGGTTACAAGTACAATATTACACTACGCTAACCTAAAACCAATATAAACGTAATTACACTATGTACATGTACAACTTTACCGAGAGCGTGACAATGTCCGACTCAACGATAAAGATGTAATGTACAGAACAATTTAATATAAAACGTAATTACAGTATAAATAGTAAATAATTAATAAACTAATAACTTACTGTAGGACTATTGTACCTATTTTTACATTGCACGCGGAGGTGAGATTTAACTGCAGATTTAAAAGAATGTTGATTATATAGGTTTTTAATTTCATTTGGCAGAGCGTTCCAATTTTTAATGCCGTTAAAAAAGAAAGTATCAAATTCAAAGGATTTACAATTCGGGAGGTAGAAGTTTGAAGCACTAGCTCTGGTACTGTAAGAGTGTGTATCGCGCACTCTGTTGAATTTTTGTTTTAGGTAATTGGGACATTTACCATTATACACTTTATACACATGGTTAAGGCGTAGCTGCTTAACTCTACTATCTAAGTTAAGTAGTCCAGATTCAGAAAAGTCATCTGGAGTTAGGTGGTGTCTAGGTTTGTAGTCTTTAATAAATCGTACTACTTTATTCTGAGCTACTTGTAATTTACATTTAAGCTGTTTGGTTAAGCCTTCATACCAAGAAGAGCACGCATAGTCCATGTGACACTGTATTAAAGAAGAGCAAAGTAACTTGCGGGAGTCGGTATTTAAACTATTTTTATTTCTGTATAGAAACCTAAGCCTACTGTTAACTTTCGAGAAAATATTTTTCACTGTGCTTTCTCCTGATAAGCAGTTATCCAATGTGGCGCCTAAATATTTAACTTCCTTTTTATTTTCAATCTTATGTCCATTACTAGTGACTTCAAACTTAGTTACCTTCTTTAACTTTCTTTTGGAACCAAACAAAATACTTTCAGTCTTACCGTAGTGAATGGATAGCTTATTATCAACCAACCACTCATTACAGGATTCTAGAACTGCACTTAACTTTTGGGAAATATGGATAGGATCTTTATGAGAGAAAATAAGAGCACTGTCGTCGGCATATAAAATGAGTTTAAAATCGGTATTGGATGTTGGTATGTAGATTCTAAATTCCCGTGCGTGCGAGTATGAGTCTAAATTCCTGTGCGAGTATGAGTCTAAATCCCCGTGTGAGTATGAGTCTAAATTCCCGTGCGTGCGAGTATGAGTCTAAATTCCCGTGTGAGTATGAGTCTAAATTCCCGTGCGTGCGAGTATGAGTCTAAATTCCCGTGTGAGTATGAGTCTAATTACCGTGTAAGCATTAGTCTAAATTCCCGTGTGAGTATGAGTTTGAGTCTAAATTCCCGTATGAGCATGAGTCTAAATTCCCGTGCGAGTATGAGTCTAAATTCCCGTGTGAGTATGAGTCTAAATTCCCGTATGAGTGTGAGTCTAAATTCCCGTGTGAGTATTAGTCTAAATTCCCGTGTTAGTGAGAATGAGTCTAAACTGTACAGCTGTAGGTCTAGATCCCTAGATGTAGTGCTGTAATACAGTAATACGGAATACTGGTCAGTTTGCTGATTTGAATTTGAACTTCTGAACTTGAGAGTGTAGTTCTGACTGTGGACTCTACACTGTCAGTCTGTCATCTGTAGGCTGGTAGGTGGTAGGCCTACCGACTGTCGACCGCACGACCGGTATGACTGACTGACTGATCGGTAGCCTTTTTAAAGCAAGCCTACATACCTACCGAAACCGAATACCGGTACCGAATATTTAAAGATTTGACACTAAAGCTGTAAAGTGCCAAAGTCATAACATTCAATTTTAATTTTAAATGTCAGTCGGTCTGTCGGTGATATTCTGATATAGGCGATTTTGGACTTGATCCAATTTTCTGATTTTGGAACTTGCTAAGTCAAAATTGGACTTCCATTCCAATATCGGAATTAAATTTGATATGAATTACAACTGTACCGGTACAGTGAATTTTCCACGGCCTACAATTTTTTCAGATGGGATCTGAAATTTAACCTACATAATCTTTACTACAAAATAAGAGTTTTAACCGTGCACGAAACAATTCCACGGTGCACCACAAAGACAACCGACATTTAAAGTTTTGCTCATCCAACAGTCCAATTTTGGACTTTAAGGTCTAATTTTGTCTTTCCACCTGTCCACTGTTAGTTAGGATTTAGGAAGGCAGGAAGGGATCTAGGGCTGTGCACTGTTCAGCTGTAGGGGTCTTAACCTCTACAGCTCTAATGATAAGTTTATTTTACCGAAAATAACTTATCCTTTATTGGCGCAATTGTAGAACTAATCCCATCACATTACGTTTTGCGTAGGCCTACTTTTTAACCGGGCAGCTGTACTGCTGTGTATTGCTGTATTGTACAAATTTAGCAATCGCGTAATTTTTCTTGAAATAAATATCTCATATCTCTCCAAACCACGTACCGGTACGCGTTTTGACCTTACTGCAGTACTGGGTCTCATCAGCCAGTCGGCGTGGTGTCGGATTCGAACCTGGCAGCCTGGGACCTCGAGGTGGAAGCCGAGACTACAACCACTAGGGCCTACTGCACTACAGCACTATGCTTAGGCCAATACCCGGTTAAAAAGTCAATAGTATCTACATCATTGTCCAGAATAGGGTGTTTCCCTTCACTTCTATGGGGCTTTCTATTATTCCTACCTGTCCCAAATACGTTGTCTAATGATTTCCAACCTGTCCAATATAGGGGCATCCAATCAAATCATCATATGAGCCAACTCCTCTTCATCTGACCAATATCAACATTCCTAAAGTTAGGCATCCTCCTTATTGGCTATATAATGTAAAGGTTAATGGAAAATTCCACTGATATATAATCCAAGTGTCAACTACGAATCCAGGGCTCATTATAACAACCTATACTGGACAGAGCAACGTATATGGGACAAGAGCTGGTTGAGGTATATGTACAGTGGAAATTCCCATTCTAAATAAGGGCATTTGGAATACTTGTTCCCTAGTTATGGTTAAAGATATACTGTGGGTGCCTTGCAAATGGCCTGTAAGACTGTGATGCATTATAGGCTATGGTGTCATCATAGTCACGTTATTTAATTTCATGTTGTACAATTTATTCATATTGTGCAATTTATCATGTTGTGCAATTTATTCATTGTGCAATTTATTCATTGTGCAATTTATTCATTGTGCAATTTATTCATGTGGTGCAATTTATTCACTTATAATAAATCTAAATACATTCGTATATTAATAATTAAATGACAATCAAATTAGTGATATCGCAACCTCCTCCCCCGGACTCAACTTCATCCCATATAGTCCTTAATAAGTCTTAAATTTGACTCAAATAGGTTGTTAGTGTCCCATATAGGGTGTTTGTGTCCCATATAGGTTGATTTTGTCCAAAATAGCCTGTAGCTTTATCAAAATTATTTCAAATAGTTTATAAATGTAAAGGAATACTGAAAAGAATATTGACTTCATAATCATAGCTTTAATTCCAATTTGTCCCAAATAGGTTGTTTATGTACCATATAGGGTGTTTGTGTCCCACACAGGGTGTTTTTATACCAAATAGCATGTAACTTTCTCAAAATGATTTTACATAGTTTATAAAAATGATGGAAATACTCAAAAGAAAATAGAATCCACTATCATAGCTTTAATTTAAATTTGTCACAAATAGGTTGTTTATGTCCCATATAGGGTGTTTGTGTCCTGTATAGGGTGTTTTGTCCTGAATAGGGGAATACAGCTTGCCAACACATTGTTGCTGAATAGGGTGTACATTTCTTATAATGATTTTAAATTGTTTCTAAATGTAATGGAATACTCAAAAGAAAATATAATTCACTATCATAGCTTTAATTTAAATTTGTCACAAATAGGTTGTTTATGTCCCATATAGGGTGTTTGTATCTCATATAGGGTGTTTGTGTCCCAAATAGCGTGTGACTTTCTCAAAATGATTTTACATAGTTTATAAATATAATGGAATACTTAAATTCAATACTTCGTTTGAGTATTCCATTATATTTATAAACTATGTAAAATCATTTTGAGAAAGTCACACGCTATTTGGGACACAAACACCCTATATGAGATACAAACACCCTATATGGGACATAAACAACCTATTTGGGACAAATTTAAATTAAAGCTATGATAGTGGATTCTGTTTTCTTTTGAGTATTTCCATTATATTTATAAACTATGCAAAATAATTTTGAGAAAGTCATACTTTATTTGGCACACAAACACCCTATATGGGACAAAAACAACCTATTTGGGACAAATTTAAATTAAAGCTATGATAATGAATTCTATATTCTTTTGAGTATTCCATTACATTTCGAAACTATTTGAAATCTATTATAAGCACTTCACACCCTTTACAGGACACAAACACCCTATATGGGACAAAAACAACCTATTTGGGACAAATTGAAATTAAAGCTATGGTAGTGAATTCTATATTCTTTTGAGTATTCCATGAGATTTAGAAACTAATTAAAATCACTTTGAGAAAGTAACATGCTATTTGGGATACAAACACCCTATATGGGACACAAACAACCTATTTGGGACAAATTTAAATGAAAGCTATGATAGTGAATTCTATTTTCTTTTAAGTATTCCATTACATTTCGAAACTATTTGGAATCATTATAAGCACTTCATACCCTATACCGGACACAAACACCCTATATGGGACACAAACAACCTATTTGGGACAAATATAAATTAAAGCTATGATAGTGGATTCTATTTTCTTTTGAGTATTTCCATTATATTTATAAACTATGTAAAATAATTTTGAGAAAGTCATACGCTATTTGGCACACAAACACCCTATATGGGACAAAAACAACCTATTTGGGATAAATTTAAATTAAAGCTATGATACTGAATTATATTTTCGTTTGAGTATTCCATTATATTTATAAACTAAGTAAAATCATTTTGAGAAAGTCACACGCTATTTGGGACACAAACACCCTATATGAGACACAAACACCCTATATGGGACATAAACAACCTATTTGGGACAAATTTAAATTAAAGCTATGATAGTGGATTCTATTTTCTTTTGAGTATTTCCATTATATTTATAAACTATGTAAAATAACTTTGAGAAAGTCATACTTTATTTGGCACACAAACACCCTATATGGGACAAAAACAACCTATTTGGGACAAATTTAAATTAAAGCTACGATAATGAATTCTATATTCTTTTGAGTATTCCATTACATTTCGAAACTATTTGAAATCTATTATAAGCACTTCACACCCTTTACAGGACACAAACACCCTATATGGGACAAAAACAACCTATTTGGGACAAATTGAAATTAAAGCTATGATAGTGGATTCTATTTTCTTTTGAGTATTTCCATTATATTTATAAACTATGTAAAATAATTTTGAGAAAGTCATACTTTATTTGGCACACAAACACCCTATATGGGACAAAAACAACCTATTTGGGACAAATTTAAATTAAAGCTATTATAATGAATTCTATATTCTTTTGAGTATTCCATTACATTTCGAAACTATTTGAAATCTATTATAAGCACTTCACACCCTTTACGGGACACAAACACCCTATATGGGACAAAAACAACCTATTTGGGACAAATTGAAATTAAAGCTATGGTAGTGAATTCTATATTCTTTTGAGTATTCCATGAGATTTAGAAACTAATTAAAATCACTTTGAGAAAGTAACACGCTATTTGGGACACAAACACCCTATATGGGACACAAACAACCTATTTGGGACAAATTTAAATGAAAGCTATGATAGTGAATTCTATTTTCTTTTAAGTATTCCATTACATTTCGAAACTATTTGGAATCATTATAAGCACTTCACACCCTATACCGGACACAAACACCCTATATGGGACACAAACAACCTATTTGGGACAAATTTAAATTAAAGCTATGATAGTGGATTCTATTTTCTTTTGAGTATTTCCATTATATTTATAAACTATGTAAAATAATTTTGAGAAAGTCATACGCTATTTGGCACACAAACACCCTATATGGGACAAAAACAACCTATTTGGGACAAATTTAAATTAAAGCTATGATACTGAATTATATTTTCGTTTGAGTATTCCATTATATTTATAAACTACCGTATATAAAATCATTTTGAGAAAGTCACACGCTATTTGGGACACAAACACCCTATATGAGACACAAACACCCCATATGGGACATAAACAACCTATTTGGGACAAATTTAAATTCAAGCTATGATAGTGGATTCTATTTTCTTTTGAGTATTTCCATTATATTTATAAACTATGTAAAATAACTTTGAGAAAGTCATACTTTATTTGGCACACAAACACCCTATATGGGACAAAAACAACCTATTTGGGACAAATTTAAATTAAAGCTACGATAATGAATTCTATATTCTTTTGAGTATTCCATTACATTTCGAAACTATTTGAAATCTATTATAAGCACTTCACACCCTTTACAGGACACAAACACCCTATATGGGACAAAAACAACCTATTTGGGACAAATTGAAATTAAAGCTATGATAGTGGATTCTATTTTCTTTTGAGTATTTCCATTATATTTATAAACTATGTAAAATAATTTTGAGAAAGTCATACTTTATTTGGCACACAAACACCCTATATGGGACAAAAACAACCTATTTGGGACAAATTTAAATTAAAGCTATTATAATGAATTCTATATTCTTTTGAGTATTCCATTACATTTCGAAACTATTTGAAATCTATTATAAGCACTTCACACCCTTTACGGGACACAAACACCCTATATGGGACAAAAACAACCTATTTGGGACAAATTGAAATTAAAGCTATGGTAGTGAATTCTATATTCTTTTGAGTATTCCATGAGATTTAGAAACTAATTAAAATCACTTTGAGAAAGTAACACGCTATTTGGGACACAAACACCCTATATGGGACACAAACAACCTATTTGGGACAAATTTAAATGAAAGCTATGATAGTGAATTCTATTTTCTTTTAAGTATTCCATTACATTTCGAAACTATTTGGAATCATTATAAGCACTTCACACCCTATACCGGACACAAACACCCTATATGGGACACAAACAACCTATTTGGGACAAATTTAAATTAAAGCTATGATAGTGGATTCTATTTTCTTTTGAGTATTTCCATTATATTTATAAACTATGTAAAATAATTTTGAGAAAGTCATACGCTATTTGGCACACAAACACCCTATATGGGACAAAAACAACCTATTTGGGACAAATTTAAATTAAAGCTATGATACTGAATTATATTTTCGTTTGAGTATTCCATTATATTTATAAACTACCGTATATAAAATCATTTTGAGAAAGTCACACGCTATTTGGGACACAAACACCCTATATGAGACACAAACACCCCATATGGGACATAAACAACCTATTTGGGACAAATTTAAATTCAAGCTATGATAGTGGATTCTATTTTCTTTTGAGTATTTCCATTATATTTATAAACTATGTAAAATAATTTTGAGAAAGTCATACTTTATTTGGCACACAAACACCCTATATGGGACAAAAACAACCTATTTGGGACAAATTTAAATTAAAGCTATGATAATGAATTCTATATTCTTTTGAGTATTCCATTACATTTCGAAACTATTTGAAATCTATTATAAGCACTTCACACCCTTTACGGGACACAAACACCCTATATGGGACAAAAACAACCTATTTGGGACAAATATAAATTAAAGCTATGATAGTGGATTCTATTTTCTTTTGAGTATTTCCATTATATTTATAAACTATGTAAAATAATTTTGAGAAAGTCATACGCTATTTGGCACACAAACACCCTATATGGGACAAAAACAACCTATTTGGGATAAATTTAAATTAAAGCTATGATACTGAATTATATTTTCGTTTGAGTATTCCATTATATTTATAAACTAAATAAAATCATTTTGAGAAAGTCACACGCTATTTGGGACACAAACACCCTATATGAGACACAAACACCCTATATGGGACATAAACAACCTATTTGGGACAAATTTAAATTAAAGCTATGATAGTGGATTCTATTTTCTTTTGAGTATTTCCATTATATTTATAAACTATGTAAAATAACTTTGAGAAAGTCATACTTTATTTGGCACACAAACAAACACCCTATATGGGACAAAAACAACCTATTTGGGACAAATTTAAATTAAAGCTACGATAATGAATTCTATATTCTTTTGAGTATTCCATTACATTTCGAAACTATTTGAAATCTATTATAAGCACTTCACACCCTTTACAGGACACAAACACCCTATATGGGACAAAAACAACCTATTTGGGACAAATTGAAATTAAAGCTATGATAGTGGATTCTATTTTCTTTTGAGTATTTCCATTATATTTATAAACTATTGTAAAATAATTTTGAGAAAGTCATACTTTATTTGGCACACAAACACCCTATATGGGACAAAAACAACCTATTTGGGACAAATTTAAATTAAAGCTATTATAATGAATTCTATATTCTTTTGAGTATTCCATTACATTTCGAAACTATTTGAAATCTATTATAAGCACTTCACACCCTTTACGGGACACAAACACCCTATATGGGACAAAAACAACCTATTTGGGACAAATTGAAATTAAAGCTATGGTAGTGAATTCTATATTCTTTTGAGTATTCCATGAGATTTAGAAACTAATTAAAATCACTTTGAGAAAGTAACACGCTATTTGGGACACAAACACCCTATATGGGACACAAACAACCTATTTGGGACAAATTTAAATGAAAGCTATGATAGTGAATTCTATTTTCTTTTAAGTATTCCATTACATTTCGAAACTATTTGGAATCATTATAAGCACTTCACACCCTATACCGGACACAAACACCCTATATGGGACACAAACAACCTATTTGGGACAAATTTAAATTAAAGCTATGATAGTGGATTCTATTTTCTTTTGAGTATTTCCATTATATTTATAAACTATGTAAAATAATTTTGAGAAAGTCATACGCTATTTGGCACACAAACACCCTATATGGGACAAAAACAACCTATTTGGGACAAATTTAAATTAAAGCTATGATACTGAATTATATTTTCGTTTGAGTATTCCATTATATTTATAAACTACCGTATATAAAATCATTTTTAGAAAGTCACACGCTATTTGGGACACAAACACCCTATATGAGACACAAACACCCCATATGGGACATAAACAACCTATTTGGGACAAATTTAAATTCAAG
This sequence comes from Nemertoderma westbladi, assembly GCA_032718475.1. NCBI lineage: Eukaryota > Metazoa > Xenacoelomorpha > Nemertodermatida > Nemertodermatidae > Nemertoderma > Nemertoderma westbladi. Next base: position 17,051 of record JAUCBJ010008725.1, read on the forward strand.
CTATGATAGTGGATTCTATTTTCTTTTGAGTATTTCCATTATATTTATAAACTATGTAAAATAATTTTGAGAAAGTCATACTTTATTTGGCACACAAACACCCTATATGGGACAAAAACAACCTATTTGGGACAAATTTAAATTAAAGCTATGATACTGAATTATATTTTCGTTTGAGTATTCCATTATATTTATAAACTACCGTATATAAAATCATTTTTAGAAAGTCACACGCTATTTGGGACACAAACACCCTATATGAGACACAAACACCCCATATGGGACATAAACAACCTATTTGGGACAAATTTAAATTCAAGCTATGATAGTGGATTCTATTTTCTTTTGAGTATTTCCATTATATTTATAAACTATGTAAAATAATTTTGAGAAAGTCATACTTTATTTGGCACACAAACACCCTATATGGGACAAAAACAACCTATTTGGGACAAATTTAAATTAAAGCTATGATAATGAATTCTATATTCTTTTGAGTATTCCATTACATTTCGAAACTATTTGAAATCTATTATAAGCACTTCACACCCTTTACGGGACACAAACACCCTATATGGGACAAAAACAACCTATTTGGGACAAATTGAAATTAAAGCTATGATAGTGGATTCTATTTTCTTTTGAGTATTTCCATTATATTTATAAACTATGTAAAATAATTTTGAGAAAGTCATACTTTATTTGGCACACAAACACCCTATATGGGACAAAAACAACCTATTTGGGACAAATTTAAATTAAAGCTATTATAATGAATTCTATATTCTTTTGAGTATTTACATTATATTTCGAAACTATTTGAAATCTATTATAAGCACTTCACACCCTTTACAGGACACAAACACCCTATATGGGACAAAAACAACCTATTTGGGACAAATTGAAATTAAAGCTATGGTAGTGAATTCTATATTCTTTTGAGTATTCCATGAGATTTAGAAACTAATTAAAATCACTTTGAGAAAGTAACACGCTATTTGGGACACAAACACCCTATATGGGACTCAAACAACCTATTTGGGACAAATTTAAATGAAAGCTATGATAGTGAATTCTATTTTCTTTTAAGTATTCCATTACATTTCGAAACTATTTGGAATCATTATAAGCACTTCACACCCTATACCGGACACAAACACCCTATATGGGACACAAACAACCTATTTGGGATAAATTTAAATTAAAGCTATGATAGTGGATTCTATTTTCTTTTGAGTATTTCCATTATATTTATAAACTATTTAAAATAATTTTGAGTAAGTCATACGCTATTTGGCACATAAACACCCTATATGGGACAAAAACAACCTATTTGGGACAAATTTAAATTAAAGCTATGATACTGAATTCTATATTCTTTTGAGTATTCCATTACATTTCGAAACTATTTGAAATCTATTATAAGCACTTCACACCCTTTACGGGACACAAACACCCTATATGGGACAAAAACAACCTATTTGGGACAAATTTAAATTAAAGCTATGATACTGAATTATATTTTCGTTTGATATTCCATTATATTTATAAACTATGTAAAATCATTTTGAGAAAGTGACACGCTATTTGGGACACAAACACCCTATATGGGACACAAACACCCTATATGGGACACAAACAACCTATTTGGGACAAATTTAAATGAAAGCTATGATAGTGAATTCTATATTCTTTTGGGTATTCCATTACATTTCGAAACTATTTGAAATCATTATAAGCACTTCACACCCTATACCGGACACAAACACCCTATATGGGACACAAACAACCTATTTGAGTCAAATTTAAGACTTATTAAGGACTATTTGGGATGAAGTTGAGTCTGGGGGAGGAGGTTGCGATATCACTAATTTGATTGTCATTTAATTATTATTATACGAATGTATTTAGATTTATTATATGTGAATAAATTGCACCACATGAATAAATTGCACTATGAATAAATTGCACAACATGAATAAATTGCACAATATGAATAAATTGCACAACATGAAATGAAATAACGTGACTATGGTGACACTATAGCCTATAATGCATCAGTCTTACAGGCCATTTGCAAGGCACCCACAGTATATCTTTAACCATAACTAGGGAACATGTATTCCAAATGCCCTTATTTAGAATGGGAATTTCCACTGTACATATACCTCAACCAGCTCTTGTCCCAAATACGTTGCTCTGTCCAGTATAGGTTGTTATAATGAGCCCCGGATTCGTAGCTGACACTTGGATTATATATCAGTGGAATTTCCCATTAACCTTTACATTATATACCGGTAGCCAATAAGGGAGATGCCTAACTTTAGGAATGTTGGTATTGGTTCGATGACGAGGAGTTGGCTCATATGATGATTTCATTGGATGCCCCTATATTGGACAGGTTGGAAATCATTACACAACGTATTTGGGACAGGTAGGAATAATAGAAAGCCCCATAGAAGTGAAGGGAAACACCCTATTCTGGACAATGATGTAGACACTACTCTAAAAAGTATGCATGTGATGGGATTAGTCCTACAATTGCGCCAATAAAAGATAAGTTATTTTCGGTAAAATAAACTTATCATTAGAGGTTAAGACCTCTAGATCCCTTCCTATAATATAATAAATGTATAATACAAATATATACCTGGAAAAATACAGCTTGCCAACACATTGTTACTATCAATAACTGTTAGTTAGGGTAGGTTTCTTAAATATGAAGTTTTTTTCTTCCTATATAGGAAATCGTGCTTCCTACATGTCCTATATTGCTATAATTAGGCAATTTTTGCGATTTTTCTGAACATTTTCTTCGTCATCTTTTGAAATAAATTTTAGCGAACGTTAACGTTAGCGAATCATAACGAAAATTCCAAAAACCCGGTCCGAATAATTCCTAAAACCCGGTCCATAAACTCACGGTCCCAAAAATGAAATGACTAAAATCTGGTCTCGATCTTAAAGTTAAAATGTCTAAAACCCGGTCCCAAAATCCCGGTCCAATTTTTTTTCTTTATTTTACCGTAGGTCTAGAGTATAGTTTATAGATATACATGTTAATTAAAAGCGATCCTAGGCGTACTTATACAGTATCGTGGCTGGGAAATTAGAACCGGGATCTTCCGGTGAATTTAGATCCAAGGCACACATGCACTAGATCCTAGACGAACTTATGGCAAACTTAGATACAAGGCAAACTTAGATCCTACAGTAAATGAACTTCTAGTAAATTTAGACGTTGGCGAACATTAGATCCTGGATGAACGTAGCTTAGATCCAAAGCGAACCTAAATAAAGGCAAATTCCATCTGGGTGAGTACAAAACAAAGACCAAAGGACACAAGACCTGTAAAGTCGTGTTATGTCCCAAAGAGCGTTAGGTTCCATTGCCATTTAAAGGAGCAGGTTACAGAGGTGTGTTAGGGGAACTAAACAATTAACGAATGTTAACACATAGGTGTTTGTACAGGTCTTTTTGGTCTTTGTTTTGTACTCACCCATTCCATCTCGGCGAATTAATATCTCGCCTCAAAGTTAAATTATCAATGAAGGGAAACTTATAATGACACCGTATTCAAACTAACCCACTAACTTAATCTGTAAAACTGCTTGTAGCTTTGCTAATACTCTTTGTATGTACAGTAGCCCAATACCATAGTGGAGGAGTTACATTCCCATCATAGTTAGCAATGAAGCTAATAATAGCTGAATACAATAGGTGACAGACAACACTTCACCTTGTGAAATGGGACAAATCTGGAATGCGGGGTCATGTTCCCACGGAAGTATCTTGCAGTTTATCACTCAATAGACCGTTGGTACAGTAGCAAAGCTTTTACAAATTGCAAATCAGGGTCGAGGGTTAAAAAACTGCTGTTGATATTAATAATGGAGACATTACAAACTTATGTAAATTGATACAATATAATAATGCTAGCTTGATCAATAACTTCAGTAATGGGGGCCCTACAAGTAAAATAAAGTTATCCTTGAAACACCGGCATGAATAAGATGATGAATAATAAGATGATTAATGTTTGCGCCTCTATTAATATTTTCGTTATACTGATTTAAATATTTGAGGCCCTTAATATCTGCGTGCATCAATGTTTATTTCCCTCACTGAATATGTTTGTGCACTGCATTGAGGCGCACACCACACCACCACTCCCTTTACTGCCTTAAGGAAATATGCATATTATTCATAACATATTAAATCGAAGTTCATTTAACCATCTGAATGGTACACATAAAATGCTGCGTCACGCATGTTCTGTACTCCACTGTACTTACTATATCTTTTGAATGACTATATTGACTACCATGTAAATAATAGAGCGTTAAACATGATAAAAAGGGTGAGTACAAAACAAAGACCCCATTAAGTAACATGCATAATCTTGTAACATGTATTAAATTTCGTTTATTGTTTTGGTTGCCCCAACACGCTGACATGACTCTGTAACATGCTCCTTTACTAAACTGCACCTTTAAATGGCAATGGGACCTAACGCACTTTGGGACCTGTACAAAACAAAGAGGTAAAAGTCGCGTTAGGTCCCAAAGAGCGTTCGGTCTCAAAGAGCGTTGGATCCCATTGCCATTTAAAGGATCAGGTTACATATGCGTTTTAGGGGAACCAAAACAATAAACGAAAGTTAACACATGTGTTTTGTACATGTCTTTGGGTCCTTGGTTTTTGTTTTGTACTCACCCTCATAAAAACAGTATACCGGTAACATAAAATATCATGGAAATGTAAGAAAAAATTAGACCGTCTGACCGTGACCGGGTTTTAGACATTTTAACTTTAAGACCGAGACCGGGTTTTAGTCATTAAATTTTATGGACCGCGAGTTTATGGACTGGGTTTTAGGAATTATAGGGACCGGGTTTTAGGAATTTTCACGTGGACCATGCTAAAATTGGACCGGCCGGGTTTTAGGTTCAGTAGACCGAGACCGGGACTGGACCGGGTTTTAGACAGTCCAATTTTAAAAACGTTACTTTTTCCGAGAATTTCTTATATAGGAAATATTTTTTGGATTTCCTATTTAGGAGTTTAATTTATTTCCTATTTTAAAAATTTTATGTATATATTTTTCTTAAATAAGAAAATATATTTCCAGCAGTTCATTCCAGATACCATGTGCCATGGATACTGGAAACGTTTGAGACCTTCGCGCAGCACTTGGTGTACTGTATCATTGTGTAACAAACAAGCTGTTGAAACTAAAAGACCTTCGCGCAGCACATGGCGCACTGTAATATTGTATAACAAGCTGTTTGTTGTAACGTTTAATAGACCTCCGCGCAGCATGTGGCTGCGTGGGGCTGTGCCTGTGGGGTACTGTAACATTGTCTGATTGTGTAACAAACTGTTGAAACGTTTAAGAGACCTTCACGCAGCACGTACATGACGTGGCGCACTGTACCATTGTGTAACCATCTGTTGAAACGTTTAAGATACCTTCACGCAGCACTGGGCGCGGGCCCCCCTTAACATTGTGTAGGCCTAACTATCTGTTGAAACGGTTCAAAGGTCTTCGCGCAGCACATGCACATGAGATACTGAAACAATATATTGACACGATTAAGACAGTATATTTACCATCATAGCTAACACCCCAATTCATGATATTCACTGATTCAATGGGAGTATTCTTTTTAGGCTCGTTAAGCCAAGGAATGCCTGTTCACCACCACCGACTGACCGCTGATATTCCATAGTAAACCTTCCATTATCTGATTATGTTTTCCCAAGTTGCCTTGGTTCTCATTTATCTGTTTATCGACCACGGAAGAATGAAAGCCAGGGTTGGCCTAGGCTGCAACATTTAACACACTGTACAGTTGTGCTCAAACTAACAGTGCTGCCCCCGTGCCCCATCTAGGGATCGAAGCAGGGCTTCCAATTGGAAGCCCAGGAATGTCACCAATAGACCAAGCCTGCAGCGCTGCAAGCTGCTGCTTGTTCTAGGGTCTAGCTGTGCTTCTACCGTAACCGTACAACTGTGGACAGTAGGGCTCGATCGGAGTTGGGATTTGGCCGGAGCCGGAGCAGGAGCCGGAGTTGGACAATTTGGCCGGAGCCGGAGCAGGAGCCGGAGTTTTTCAAAATTTAAAAAATTTTATTATTTATTTAAAAAAAAATAAAGTATGGTTATCGTTCGCCAATCGCTCATAATCAATCCTACTGTCAGACTGTAGGTCTAATTAATTTCATAATTTATAGATTTACGAATTTTCAATTTAAAATTTAAGTAATTAATTTATCACGGACAGACTGCAGACGGCCTGACGCTGACGGCGACGGCCTGACGCTGACGGCAACGGCCTGACGCTGACGGCTAAAAATTACCTACAGCTGTACAGTACCTATCTCACTAACTGTCTAACTGTGGTAGAGGTGTGTACCGGTACTGTAGGTAGCCTACCGTAAGTGTACCAGTACTGCAGTACAGTATGCTGGCATGACAGCAGTAAATGGCTGCAGTGGTACAGCTGTACAGTCTGACAGTGTACAATCATAGCATTTACAATTTTTTACAGTAGGGCCTATCTGTCATCTGTAATAGTCTGCTAGTCCGAGTGCTGCGAGTAGGGCTCAACAGAAGCTTCGGCTTCGGTTCGGTTCGGGCCGAAGTTTGGCAATTTCGGTTCGGTTCGGCTTCTGCAATTGATACTGCAGAAGCCCGGAGCAAACTTTGCTAAATATTCCAAGTAGTACATTGACTGATTGAGCTAAGCCTAAGACCAGAAGACAGTAAGACTACCGGTAATCAATGGTTCCGCGTCGTTGGGTCCTTTGGTCGTTAGGTCCTGCGTCGTTAGGTCCTGCGTCGTTAGGTCCTGAGGCATTAGGTCCTGCGACATTAGGTCCTGCGTCATTAGGTCCTGTTGTGTCATATCGTGCGACGTTAGGTCCTGTGGAGCGTCGTTAGGTCCTGCCTGCCTGCGTCGTTAGGTCCTGTATTGCACTACTGTACAGTGAACAGGCTGACAGCAGGACAGGTACCGGGCAATGTCTTCGAGCAATTAAAGACAGATGTACCAGTTGTAGGACCACCCGGCGATATACAATTACGTGTTTTCATTGACTACTTTGTGTGGTGGCTGCGCCCTGATATGTTAGAAATATGGAACCATTACGACAATAATGGACCACGAACGACCAACCATGCGGAAGGTTATCATAGTGCTCTGCGAACGCATTTCCATCACAAACATCCTGATTTAGGGGAGCTCCTGTTTGTTGTTCAACAACTTATTCACAACTGCGCAATTCGGGGACGTAAATTATTGGTTGACACAGCTGTAGCCCAACCAAAGCGACCAAGTTATCTACGAATTGATCGCGAAATAAAGTTGGCGAGGGATGATCTTGCTTCTAAATTGGACCACATGGCAGACAACATTATTCCAATCCTAATACCCCAGCTACTGTATCCATACCTTGATCGAATGGAAAAGTTAGTCGCAGGGAAATCATTGCTGTAAGGATCCAGTTCTTATTGTTGGATTACTACTTAACCGTGAACTTGAAAGAACTACTTAACTGAGATATTTTTGTATACCGGTACCATTCAAAATCGTTCTAATTTTTACTTTAATCAGTTATTCATTCTTTATAGTGTTGTGTTTGTGTTATCATATTTTAATGTTGTTGAACATATGTGAAAATATGTGTTAGTAATGTTGAAGATAAAAGTAGTGCGGCTATTTGAATCAAGTTTTGAGTGGGCGTTTATTTGGGAGCGGGAGGGAGGGGGAACTTTTTTCTATTTATGTGAACTATTTTTGTAGGTCGTATGAGCAGTGCTCATGGGAACTGTGCTAGTCAATTGGTTTAGGAGAATGGTTTAGGGACGCAGTACTCGTCACCATAGAACATTACAAGCCTCGTTGCGCTCGTCCTGTTTTATCCGAAAATATATTTCATAACGTAGACTGACGATGAACTGAAGATGACACTGTCGTCACCATAGAACATTACAAGCCTCGTTGCGCTCGACCTGTTTTAGTCGAAAATATTTCTCATAACGTTAACTTTATAACTATGAAAAATGACAAAATTAAAAATTAAAAAAACTGAAAAATCTGGAAACCCCCCAATCGCCAAAGCCGCAGAGGACCTAATGACGCAGGACCTAACGACCAAAGGACCTAATGACGCTATTATAGAAGACCTAATGTCGCAGGACCTAATGACGCAGGACTTAACGCCGCAGGACCTAATGCCGCAGGACCTAACGACCACTCACAGGACCTAATGACGCGGGACCTAACGACCAAAGGACCTAATGACGCGTTACCTAATCAATCTGTCCATCGTTGTACTAATTACAGAATTAATTTTGGGGTGTAAACGTTAAGCAGACACTGGTGCAGAGCTGACAGTGGTGCAGGCAGTGGTGCAGACAGTGATGCAGGCAGTGGTGCAGACACCTGGTGCAGACAGTGGTGCAGTCGTGTAGACACTGGTGCAGACAGTGGTGCAGTCAGTGGTGCAGACAGTTGTGCAGACATTGGTGCAGACAGTGGTGCAGACACTGGTGCAGACAGTGGTGCAGACACTGGTGCAGACACCTGGTGCAGACAGTGGTGCAGACAGTGGTGCAGACAGTCTGACAGTGGGGCAGACACTGGTGCAGGCAGTGGTGCAAACAGTGGTGCAGGCAGTGGTGCAGACACTGGTGCAGACAGTGGTGCAGACACTGGTGCAGACAGTGGTGCAGACTGTGGTGCAGACAGTGGTGCAGACACTGGTACAGACAGTGGTGCAGTGGTGCAGACACCTGGTACAGACAGTGGTGCAGACACCTGGTACAGACAGTAGTGCAGACACTGGTGCAGGCAGTGGTGTATACAGTGGTGCAGATACTGGTGCAGACAGTGGTGCAGACACTGGTGCAGACACTGGTGCAGACAGTGGTGCAGGCAGTGGTGCAGACACTGGTGCAGACAGAAAAGGGTCGAGCAGGTTAGTAAAGGAGCAGTTTAGTAATGGAGCAGGTTTCAGGGGAGTATTGGGGGTACCAAAACAATAAACGTTATTGTTTTGCGGGCTAAGAATACCCAAGGGCCAAGAATACCCAAGGGGTGAAATGTTTTCTGGTTTTTTGCTTTATGTTCAAGAAAGACCCAACTTTTACATTGTGAAATAAAATTATGCGGTATTTTTTTCCTGAAACAAGTTATTGCATATTATATCGAAAAAATATCCAAAAAAGGCCCAAAAACCCCTAAATAAGAGCCATTTCCTTAAATAAGAACCCACTTTTGGAGCTTATTTAAGGGTATGTTCCCTACTGTATAGTGCCTGGTGGTATTGTGTTTTGTGGTACTCTGGTATTTCAGTATTTTCACCAGGGTTTGCACCACTTTCTACACCACTATCTGCACCAGTCTGCCAGTGTCTGCACCAGTGTCTGCACCACTGTCTGCACACTGCACCACTGTCTGCACCACTGTCTGCACGCCGCACCACTGTCTGCACCACTGTCTGCTTAACGTTTACACCCTTAATTTTGGACTGAACTTCCATTTAAATGGCATTATTTTTTTAATTGTTTCCAGTTTACTTGGGTAGTTTCAAAATTAGCTTAATTATACAGTAGTTTAGGTTAGGCTAAATATTGCTAAATATTATTTACTTTGTAGTACCTACTGTATTTTTTAATTAATCATAACTTTGATACATAATACCAAATATACCTACTGCTACTACCTCATATAAATAGTGTTACAAAGACTACCGGTACGGCGGTACCTGTACTTTTAGTGAGGTTTTCTAAATTTGATGTCACTACTGTACGGCTTACTACGGGTGAAAATGTGGTGCATACAGTAAGTATACAGTAGTTTAGGTTAGTAATGTACAGTAATGTAAATATTGCCATTTTATTTTGTAGTACTTATTTTTTTAATTAATCATAGCTTTCTTGCTAAGTCCGCAGACCAAATAGGTCCCAGTCTGCCTCTGCCACTGCCAGTCAGCCAGTATAGTCTGATAGTGACGTAAATACGAATTTATGACCATAACTTGCTAACTTTTTGAACTTCGGTTCGGATTCGGTTCGGTTCGGCCCGAAGTTGGCCCTGCTTCGGTTCGGTTCGGTTCGGCCCCATAAAGTGCCTTCTGTTGAACCCTAGCTGCGAGTCGTCTACGTAATCAAGTCGATGCACTCCAACGCAAGTGCATCAGGTTCTGCCTGGGACTTGACTCTCGAGCGCATATTGGTGCTGCCCATTTTGTAGATATAAACTGGCTTCCAATTACCGAACGTACCCACCAGATAATATATTGGGATCGGAAATAAATGAATACCAGCTGCATCAGTTTATTAATGGTCGACATACAGAACAGCATATCAAACAATAATAAGAACCAACAGACCAACGAACACACCCACCACCTTACAGCACATCAGTACAGCAGTACAGTAGGTACGGGTAACGGTTACTGTACCTACAGACCTAGAAGATAGGAAAGACTGAATACCGGAATACCAGAAGAGGACCGGTAGGTAAAAGACCAGTAGGTTGGATCTAACCACCACCAAGCCAGGGTCTACTAGAACCCTAACAATACATAATCTAACATCTCCCCCAAGAACAATGTAGGATACATTTGTACTGAAAACAAAATCCAACCACCACCAATAGGTCAGTTCATTGAACTCCGAATCTTGCTGGTTGCTTGTGAGTTCTCGAACTGCGCCTGGGAAGATCATCAGCGAACTGTACATGTTTTTGAGGCGTTATATCACGAAGAGAAGAGTCATCTGGGATGGAACGTAGATAACGACGATTTCTCCAATACACCCGACCATTGTCTAGTTCTATCCGGTAATCTCGCCTAGTACCACGGGAAAGGACGATACCAGATTTGTTCCATAGTTTGGAATGTGCACTCTGGATGCAAACTCGGGATCCAATAGGAATCGGGGTTAAGTCGTGAGCATGATCATTATAATATGATTCAGTTGCTGAAGACGTTGAAGGACCAGGGATAGGGAATGAATCACCTGCCAGTGTGGATGAATGAGCTGGTATAGTAGAACGGAGGGATCTACCGAACAACAGTTGAGCTGGAGACATACCATGTTCTTTAGGAGTATTTCTCCATTCCAGCAAACCACGAACAAAGCAAGTAGAGTTTAGATCTCCTTTGACATCTAACTTTTTTATCAATGATTTCATGGCCTTTACAGCCCCCTCTGCATGGCCATTAGACTGAGGATACTCAGGAGTAGAATACTCAGGGATGATATTCCATTCGGATAAGAAATCATGATAACGTGCTGAATTAAATTGTGTACCACCATCAGAACGAAGGCGTTTTGGAATACCGAAATCTTTGAACCATCCTCGAAGAGCTGAAATAACTTGAGAGCTGGAAGGATCGGCACGCCAAGAATGAACGCATGGCCACCCAGAATATCTATCGACATAAACCAGGTATGACCAGGTGCTGAAGTAGAAAAGATCAGCAGAGCAATCCTCCATTGGAAGACATGGATGAGGGTCGCTTTGGAGAGACTCTTTAGGTAAACTTGGTTGATAAAGTTGACACTGGGGACAAGAATTGACCATGTTTGTAATATCGCTATTGATACCAGGCCAGAATACAGTTTGCCTAGCTCTCCTCTTAGAACGTTCAATGCCCTGATGAGCATCATGAAGGTGCTTCAGGACATTCTTGCGGAGGGAAGATGGAATTACAATCCGGGAACCTAATAAAAGAAGATTATCTTCACAAGATAACTGATGTCGCACATTCCAGAATGGGCGTATGTGCACAGAACATTGTGTGGATGTTGAGGGAAATCCAGAAATAACAGCATCCACCAAAGCCATGTAAGAAATATCATCCTTTGCAGATGATCGGATAGACTCAATATATGAATCCTTGAGATGACTTGGAGCATCAGAGACAACAATTGAGGTAGACACGTGACGAATGACTGCAGAAACATGGTCATTGACATCTGTATCACAAAGAATATCCTCTGGAGTAGTATCCGAAACAGGGGCACGGGAAAGTGTGTCTGGAATCGAATCGATATCGGAAGTGATATCGGAAGTGATATCGGAAGTGATATCGGAAGTGATATCGGAAGTGATATCAGAAGTGATATTGGAAGTGATATCGGAAGTGATATTGGAAGTGATATCGGAAGTGATATCGGAAGTGATATCGGAAATGATATCAGAAGTGATATCAGAAGTGATATCGGAAGTGATATCGGAAATGATATCGGAAGTGATATCAGAAGTGATATCGGAAGTGATATCGGAAATGATATCGGAAGTGATATCAGAAGTGATATCGGAAGTGATATCGGAAGTGATATCGGAAATGATATCGGAAGTGATATCAGAAGTGATATCGGAAGTGATATCAGAAGTGATATTGGAAGTGATATCGGAAGTGATATCGGAAATGATATCAGAAGTGATATCAGAAGTGATATCGGAAGTGATATCGGAAGGATGGACCCAATCAGTTGGTTCGTTATCCAGAACTGGACAAATAATACCTTGTTCAACCATTTTCTCTAAGCGAGCTTTAGCCCAGTCTCTAATGGCTAAAGGAAGTTGCCTGGCTGTATGAATAGCATATGGTTGGGCATCATCTTTTAATGAAATGGTCATGGGTGGGCCATTCATTGGACGAAGTTTGTCATCTTGGTCAAAAACATCAGAATAAGCCTTTATGAGTTTCTGCTTAACAATATCCCATTCTGAAGGCGAAGGTTCATCAGAAAGATGGAAGTCAACCTTGAATGATGTTGTTGGAATTGAGTTTTTAATACCAATAGGTGACATATTAGAAGAATTAGAAGAAGCAACAGACTGAATTTCTGCCACTGGTTCTGGATATGAACTTGAAATAATTCCTAGGTTTTGACAAGTATACCATGCCAAAAGAATTCCATCGACTTCTTCACAAATGCAGATAAGCTCATCAGTTGAATATTCGCCATAGGAAATTGAGGTGTGGAGGAGACCAATGCATGAAAGAAGACTACCATTAGCAGCAGAAAGATCATCATCGTCTGGTGGAAGTAAATTTTCTTTGTCAATAGAAAGGGCCTGAAGAAAATCTAAGCCGGCAACAGTGGCCTCAGCACCAGTATCTGGAGTTGCTTTGAGAGAACCGAATAAATGTCCTGTTGCGATATGACAGAAGTTCAGAAATACTTTCGGAGCTTGTCGATTATGGCTTCCAACCAAATTGAGGGTGATGCGGCTAATGGGTTTTGTCTTAGGTTTTGAAGATGAATTCGAATTATTTTGTTTAGACCGACAAACATTGGCAAAGTGGCCTTCCTTGCCACAATAAGAACAATCTTTGTTCCTTGCTGGACAGTCAGCGCGTTTATGGTCTGTTTTACCACAACCATAACAAACTATAGGGCCAGTAGTTGAAGAATTGTTTCTGGAATTTGATTTAGAAGAATTGTTGCGCCTGGAATTATAAGGCTTTTTGTTGTGAAAACGAGATTGTCGAGAAGCTTGGTTGATTGAAGGGTTTTTTAAATCCTGAACTCCAGCTTGGGCTGATTCCTCAGACCTACAAAGATTTACAGCATCTTCAAGCGAAGGAAATGGAGTCAATGCAAGAAGTTTAGATCTGGTGTCCTCGCAAGAAATACCAGACATAATTCGAGTAGTCAACCGCCGATCGAAACAATGACGACATAGATCAGCATCTCGAGCAAGATCTTTAATAGCAACCAGGTAGCTATCAAAATTTTCACTTTGACGTTGTTTCCTATTATCAAACTGAACACAATCAAGGGCTATATTCCGTTTACCACGAAAATAACTTTGAATACAATCTATTAACACCTGAACTGTTAAAGGATTATCATGTGTGTCAGGAGGAATGTCAATAACTTGTTCCAGTGTAGAGCGCATACCTATAGAAAGGTAACTCCTGAAAATACAGATTTGCCTATCCCTAGCCATTCTATCCATCTGAAATGCAGAATAATAATCTGCCCAAACCGACTTCCAAGTTTCAAATTTTGCTAAACTGAAATCCGGTTCTAAAGCAATTGGTGCTTTAATTTGAAGATTACGAGGGGTTGAGTCAGCCTGATGAACTACAGGTTGATGTGGTTGACCAAGTAATTGTTGAAATTGATGGGCATTTTGGGCTTGGGATTGTGCTAAGGAATCAGCCAAATCGCGTTGTGATTTAACTAAAGCATGTAGAAGAGCTGAGGTGGGATCAGGATTACCACGACCAGCCAACTGTTCTCTTAAAACCTCCAGTTCGGTTTCGAGTTCAGCTTTAGTAGGCATATCTGACTGTTGAATATTAGAGAAATTTCAGGAAATTAAATATCCGAAAAAATTTGCAAAATCCGAAAAGAAAAAATTTTGCAAAAATGTGCAAAACTTTTGCATGCAAATCAGCCAAAATCTGTAGTTATCGAATACTGGCAGACTGGAATACCGCCTGACTGCTGAATGTGAATAGGTACCGGTAGTTTCTAATTAGGCTAGCGGGCGTCGCTGCCTACCCCTCACGGCCCCCGGACAGTGCAAGGTCCTCAGCGCCGATGTACCGTCGTCGCTGTGTTTTTCGCCAACGATGTAGCTACACAACGACAACGATAACCGCGAGCCACTCCACTGTCCGTCCCAAGGGCTTAGTTTAGAAGAGTACTGGAGTAGGTACACCACCGGAAGTATAGGTAGGTAGCTAGGCCTAGATCAGAATCAGTAGAGGCGACCGGTAGAATAATATTGAATTATCTGACCTGCTGAATGCGCTGGAATGTCCACCATTTGAATAGGGTTGTAGGAACATCAAGTACATCACTGCGCCATATTGGGATCGGAAATAAATGAATACCAGCTGCATCAGTTTATTAATGGTCGACATACAGAACAGCATATCAAACAATAATAAGAACCAACAGACCAACGAACACACCCACCACCTTACAGCACATCAGTACAGCAGTACAGTAGGTACCGGTAACGGTTACTGTACCTACAGACCTAGAAGATAGGAAAGACTGAATACCGGAATACCAGAAGAGGACCGGTAGGTAAAAGACCAGTAGGTTGGATCTAACCACCACCAAGCCAGGGTCTACTAGAACCCTAACAATACATAATCTAACATAATATTAACCCACATGTTTAATATCCACGCAAAGACAGCCCCGGCTTATATGCGCGACATGGTTATCTTTACTGAACCTTCTCACCTCCTACGCAACGGAGCCACACACGCTTTACTACCCCAGAAACACACGGTAGCAGCCACACAGTCGTTCTCCTACCTTGGCCCATATCTGTGGAATAAACTCCCCAATGCGATCAAAGAAATTAGGAGTGTGGAAAGTTTTAAGCATAAGTTAAAGGATCACTTTTTAGAACTTTTATCCACCAATGAATTGTCGTCATATAAGTAACTTATAACTTTTTACCATCTATATTTTATATTTTATATCATTTGACTTTCCACATTAACTCAAACAAAAGATTGAAGATCCATTTTTAGAATTTTTATTTAATAGTAAATGTTTTATATTTTTGATTTATACATTATTTTAGAATTTTTATCCTGCACGAGAGCACGACCTTATACCTTTTATTCTAAACCCCAATCTACAGGACCCCTGTGGAAATGAGACTATGTCGGACTTATATGTCGGTATGTCTATACTTTACTTCGTTTGTCAAATAAATAATTCCAATTCCAGCCAGCTGGCCAGTACCAGTACTGCAGTACAGTCAGTCAGTCATTGACTTTAAGTAAATACTGCAGTATTATCAGATATTGAAGCTGTACTACAGTACTTATAGTGTTAAATAATTGTTCAGATTAGAATATCAGTCGGTGATATAGGCGATTTTGGACTTATTCCAATTTTGGAACTTTGTGCGAGGGTAGATTTCGAAATCGGAATACACTCCAAAATTGGACTTTTCTAAATTAAAAAAAAATATTTTAAAGTCCTGCAAGTATATTTCCATCATAAATTCTATCATTTTTCAATAAATATATGTTTTTTGTACCAAATTCATTATTCCTACCATGCTTTTGCAGAAATGTATTCATACATTCCAAAATTGGACTTTGTTTGCAGAGATGCTATGGAGGATGACTGCTGTAACACTAACAAGTAACAAGGTACAGGGGTCCGATCATAAGGCTATATGGGCATGACTAGAGCTGTACCCTGTACAGCACAGTTCTACGCTAGAAGCACAGCTGCAGCTAGACCCTAGACCAAGCTGCAGCTTGGTCTATTGGTGACATTCCTGGGCTTCCAATTAGGAAGCCCTGTTTCGATCCCTAGATGGGGCACGCCAGCCTGGGCACGGTATGGTGCACAGGGGCAGCACTGTTTCAGCACAGCTGCACAGTCTGACAGTGCTTTAAATGCTTCAGCCTAGACCATCCCTAGCTTTCATCCTTGTGAGTGGTCGATAAATGGGAACCAAGGTAACTTTGGAAAAGAAAATGGAAGAGGTTTACTATAGAATATCATCCATGATCAGGCATTCCTTGGCTTAATTAGCCTAAAAAGATTATCCCATTCAATCAGTCAATATCATGAATTGGGGTGTTAGCGATGATGGAAAATATATAGACCTCTTAATCGTTTCAATATATTGTTTTAGTGAAGGCCTTTGAACCGTTTCAACAGATTGTTTCAGTATCTCACATACTGCGCGAACGCGGAGGTATCTTAAACGTTTCAACAGTTTGTTACACAATGTTGGAGTACGCCACGTGCTGCGCGAAGGTCTCTCAAACGTTTCAACATATTGTTACACAATGTTACAGTAAGCCACGTGCTGCGCGAAGGTATCTTAAACATTTGAACAGCTTGTTATACAATGTTACAGTGCGCCACGTGCTGCGCGAAGGTATCTTAAACGTTTCAACAGCTTGTTACACAATACAATGTTACAGTTCGCCACAAGCTGCGCAAAGGTCTCAAACGTTTCAACAGCTTGTTACACAATGTTACAGTTCGCCACAAGCTGCGCAAAGGTCTCAAACGTTTCAACAGATTGTTTCAGTACCCCATGTGCTGCACGAAGGTCTATTAAACTGTTAAACGTTTCAACAGCTTGTTATACAATGTTACAGTGCGCCATGTGCGGCGCGAAGGTCTCTTAAACATTTGAACAGCTTGTTACACAATGTTACAGTGCGCCACGTGCTGCGCGAAGGTCTCTCAAACATTTGAACAGCTTGTTACACAATGTTACAGTGCGCCACGTGCTGCGCGAAGGTCTCTCAAACGTTTCAACAGCTTGTTACAATGTTACAGCAAGCCACGTGCTCCGTGAAGGTTCTTTAAACGTTTCAACAGCTTGTTAAACAATGTTACAGTTCTCCACATGCTGCGCGAAGGTCTCAAAAGTTTTAACAGATTGTTTCAGTATTTCACATACTGCGCGAAGGTCTCTCAAACGTTTCATAAGATTGTTACACAATGTTACAGTATCGCATGTGCTGCACGAAGGTCTCTTAAACGTTTCAACAGATTGTTTCAGTATCCAACGTGCTGCACGAAGGTCTCTTAAACGTTTCAATAGATTGTTACAGTGCCCCACATGCTGCACGGCGGTCTCTTAAACGTTTCAATGGATTTGTTTCAGTATCTCACATACTGTGTGAAGGACATGGAAGGTATCTTAATCATTTCAACAGATTGTTACAGTTCTAGTTTTTAAAATCTATTTACGTATGTCAGTATGTACATTGACAAAGTGAAACAAAATAGAGTAAATAAGATAAATTTCATTCAGAAAGACAACTGTAGACTTAAAGTGCTAAGTGCTGTTATGTGCTGTTCAATAGAAACAATACGCTACCCATTCTGCCATTGTCCTGCAGTGTACTGTACGTACAGTAGTATAGCAGTATAGTGCTGATGGAAAGACAAAATTGGACCTAAAGTCCAAAATTGGACGTGCAAAACTTTAAATGTCGGTTATCTTTGTGGTGCACCGTGAAATTTTCTCGTGCACGGTTAAAACTCTTATTTTGTAGTAAAGAACATGTAGGTTAAATTTCAGATCCCGTCTGAAAAAATTGTAGGCCGTGGAAAATTCACTGTAATTCATATCAAAATTAAATCCGATATTGGAATGGAAGTCCAATTTTGACTTAGCAAGTTCCAAAATTGGATCAAGTCCAAAATCGCCTATATCACCGACTGAATATGCACGAAATATAATACTTTATTAAAAAATTAACTCCGGCAATATTTTTACCGGAGCCGGAGCAGGAGCCGGAGGTGCCAAAATGGCCGGAGCCGGAGCTCCGATCGAGCCCTAGTGGACAGCTGTCAGGCTGTAGTCATGCGGCATGCTGCGCTGCAGGCCCATATAGCCTTACTGCCTTATGGATGGACGGACCCCTGCACCTTTATAGTGTTACAGCTGTCATCCTACATAGCATCTCAGCAAACAAGGTCCAATTTTGGAATGTATGAATAAATTTCTGCAAAAGCATGGTAGGAATAATGAATTACCGGTAGGCACAAAAAACATATATTTATTGAGAAATGATAGAATTTATGATGGAAATATCCTACGGTAGTTTGAAATATATTTTTTTTTCATTTAGAAACGTCCAATTTTGGAGTGTTTTCCAGTCAGCCAGTATTCCGATTTTGGAATCTACCCTCGCACAAAGTTCCAAAATTGGAATAAATCCAAAATCGCCTATATCATTAGCCCACCACCGACTGAATGTAAAAATTTGACAAAAAATCAGTTTTTAGGTAGGGCCTACCGTACTAAAAGGAAGGGGGAATATCGGCTAAGGTACTTGTATTTGTGGGTCCATCTAACATTGTTTCGTAATCCTTTATTATTGTAATAGGCCTACCGGCAGACGGCTACTAGTACATGTATTACATAGGCTGATAGGCCTGACAGACAGACAGAGTGACAGTCCACTATGCAAATGCAAATTACCGGTCACCGGTACCGGTACCAATCTGCCAATATTACTGAGTGTAATAATTATTTATTACATGAGAAAAAATTCGAACTTTTTTTCACTCTTCTCGAGGCATTTTCATGATTTTATTTACCGTGCGTCACCGAGGTTAATAAAGGGTAGAGATAATATTTTAAAAAATGTTCTACACGTTTTTTTCCCATGTATACGTATTTTTATTCTTAAATTATTGGTACTTTTGTGTTGATGAATTCTTTAATAAAAAATTGAGCGATATAGCAGTTAGCAGTATAGTGCAGTTGCACTAGTATTGCAAAATTAATTGAAATGTAGTATTTTACTATATTGCTTCCATATAGTAGTTACTCTGTTACTGCAATTCAAATTACTGCACTCTTCAACTCCCTGAATCCTGACTACCTGACAGCCTGATCGCTGATGGTTCCTTATCCTTACTCAATGTTAAATCAGTAAATTATTTAGAACTAAAGATATAAGAACTAAAGAACGTAACTAAGGATATCACTAAAGATAAACCAACTGACCAATATCGGATTGAGTCCTACTAACAGCCTAACCATATGTCATTATCTAACAAATTTAGCGGTATTTCCGGCATTATTGCTATGAGCTAGATAGGGCGTTATTGGCCAATAAATTTTGTTTAAATATTTAATTGCGTCGGTGCTACAAAGATTTATTTAATTAATCTTATACCTGTTATATACCGGTAGTAGGTCTTCTATTGGTAATCTGCTATTTTGCTGTTTTGATTGGAAGTCGGAACTAATTTGTACGATTGTGTCACCACGGTCTGAAGGTACGTTGATACTCCACAACCACACCCGATAATATACCGTTCGGTTTTGCTTATGCCATTCAGCCATTAGACTATCAGCTACCGATATATACTGATATACCGATACTTCAGCAATAATATCACAATTTTATAGATTCTGTTAATTAGCGCACTATTTAACTTTCTGCGATTTCCATGGCTGATGATGGTATGGACGATATTCGGGTTGATTCGCAGAAATTAGCTCTACTAGAAGCCCGTATGAATCGCACCCCCTATCCCGTCTCTTCCGTTATTACTCAACATCAGCAACAATTCCTACAATTAGGCGTATCTACTACACCACTGGCTGTGGCATCATCACTCATTGGTGAGTCATCAGGTGTTGCAAATGTGAACCAGTTCTACGCCGCCTCGCTGTCGTCGGTAACTTCGGAATGTTCTATCCGTGTGGCACCGACGGCCCAGGTGCCACCCATCTACACGGTCGCGCCACCAGCGGTGGCTCACGTGCCGCTGGGGAGCTCTGCTCCAGAGCTCCAGCACACCCCGTTAGCCGCAGCCTGCCAGTCTGGGGAAAGTGTCTCGGCAGTGGTACCTCTAGCCCCACATCAAGTATCCTCTGCGCCACCGGTGGCTCTCCTTCCGGTTGCGTTGGCTCCCTCGCAGCCCCATTCTGCCGCCCTTGTAGACGACGCCAGTCGAGATAGCCGAGCGAGTCAGGGTTCAACCAACTCAGAGTCCAAGGAAGAACTCCCAACCCCGGATAAAACCAAGGGAACATCCTCGTTAGAACGGCGACGGAAGCGTAAGTTGGATTCCTCGTTCACTGGACTCAGTGGTGACGCGGCTAAAAAGGAGGGATCCAAGAAAATACACGATTATTTTAAGACGACGCCGCCTTACGGAGTCGGTTTGGTGGCTGGCCAGGACGATTTGTACCCGGCAGCGCCCCTTCCGCTGCCTGTTAACGGTTCTTCCGAAACCGGGGCTGTCGATGTCAGGCCACTCCTCCATTGTGCGATGGTTCCTCCCATAGACTCCTCCCCTGTTGCAGGAGGCTCCTCTCTACTCCACGGAGGCGCCCCTATCCTCCCTGGAGGCGCCCCTATCCTCTCTGGAGGCGCTCCTGTCCTCCCCGGAGTCGTCCTCTACTCCCGGAGGCGCCACTCTCCTCCCTGCGGGGATTGTCTCCTCAGTTGCGACGCAAACCGACGTGGAATGGGAGGCTCTTCAGCAAGCGTCCCGCTCCGAGGACGAGGAGAAGAACAAGGCGATGGCCCAGCTGTACCGGGACAACGAACTCTATAAGCTAAACACCCTGACTCTGGAAACGAAACTAGACAAACTCGAGGGGGTCTTCAGCCGTTCCAAGGAGGTCATTAAACAGTTGCTTGTGGACAAATCTGAGGCAGAAAGTCGGCTAGCGCGGCAGAAACTCATGGAGAACAATCTGCGATACGGGCAGATGGTAACGCAACGACAGGGAACCCGGTTCGATGAAGTGTTCCAGGAGGGGTACCTGTTCAAGGAGATCGCCTTGAAACGGGATCGCCTCATACAGGATCGGGAGGAGGTGGACAAGCATCGGAAGATACTCGCACGGAGGAAACCCGGCTCCGCCCCCGGGAAGGCCGCCAACGACGTGAAGATTTTAACCGCGGAGGAATTCCACGAACAAGACGAGATCCTCAAGTTGCGTCAGGTTATCCTTAAGAAGGAGTTGGAGGAGGCCGTCCAGGAGTACGATAAGTTGGAGCGGGAGCGGAATCTACATCTTAGGGAGTCGAAGCGCATTCATCATGAAAACGTTTCTCGGTTCCACAACCATCCGGTCCTCAACTCCCGCTACCTTCTCCTCCACCTTCTAGGGAAGGGCGGATTCTCCGAGGTTCATAAGGCCTTCGATCTTTTGGAACAACGGAATGTCGCCTGTAAGATACATCAGATAAACCGCGAGTGGAAAGAAGATAAGAAATCCAACTTTATTAAACACGCAGTTCGGGAGTATAAGATACATAAAGGGTTGGATCATCCTCGAATCGTTAAACTCCACGATGTGTTTGAGATTGATAACGATTCGTTCTGCACAGTGCTCGAATACCTGGATGGTAACGACCTGGAGTTTTACCTGAAGCAGCACAAGTTTATGAGCGAGAAAGAGGCTCGTTGTATCCTGGTGCAGGTGGTCAACTCATTGAGGTACTTGAACCAGAGTTGTCCCGAGGGATCCATCATCCATTACGATTTGAAGCCGGGAAACATATTATTGGGTTCAGCGAGTCGATGCGGCGAGATAAAGATAACCGACTTCGGTTTGTCTAAGATCATGGCGAATTCTGACTGCGACGGGACCGAGTTGACCTCGCAGGGCGCCGGTACCTACTGGTACTTACCGCCCGAGTGCTTCGAGGTGACGCCCCCCGGGCACCCCCCGCCCAGGATATCCTCCAAGGTCGATGTTTGGAGCGTCGGGGTTATATTCTATCAGTGTCTCTACGGTCGCAAGCCCTTCGGCCATAACCTCCCGCAAAGTGTAATTCTAGAACAGCAAGTAATACTGAACAATGCTAAGGAACTGACTTTCCCCACAAAGCCGTCCGTTTCTCAGGAAGCTAAGAACTTTATGAGACGTTGTTTGATTTACGATAAAGTCTTACGGCCTGATGTGCTAACCATTGCCGAGGACGATTATCTTAAGAGCTTTAAAAAGTCTTCAACAGAGAAAAATAAAGAAGGTCTCTATACATCGGTAAATAATGCCACTCCCCCTACCCCCAGTACGTTGTCCAACCCAACCAATCTATGACCATACGCTGAGAAACGACCTGACCAGTAAATATTAGTGTCAATTTTTGTCTATTATATTGACTACAACTTATAACCAAAAAGAAATAGTGAAATACAATCAGATTATCTTTGATTTATTTTTTATTCTATTGCAGTTCTCTTTTGTCTATTTTTTAGACATAAAGAAAAACATAGCGGTACACGAAGTTTTTGTCACTGTTTATGCTGTATGTGCGTTCAGACAGGTTTAGGGGCATCTCAATATCTCAAAATTATAAACTTTTTGTTACCGATTCGGTTATCGCCAGATCGGGAGTTGTTGTTACAATCCGACCCGATAGGGTTAAGGTGTATGTCGGATGGGGTTGTTTCGGTCCTCAATTATTGACAGTAATTTATTTTTACTTAATTTAAAATAAGACATTTTCCGTTATCTTTAATTCAAATTCAGATCTGGATTTCATTCCTAACATTTTATAACATGTGTTACAGCTGACGCACACAAATACTATATTTATTGCTCCCCTTACCGGTACATGTCAATAAATATACAATTTAAACTAAAATCAAAATATAAATTTGCAATACCTCTTTCTCATCTTATCTTTTTGGTTTTGGACTTCTCATTGTTATGTGCTCACCGATATACTAAGTATCGTATTCGTACACGATATTCTAACTAGTAGCTATATATATATTATGTAATAATACCGAATAGACAACGTTAGGACAACGACAAAAGGTTGCTATTGTATATAATATCTCACGTATATAATAATTGCAGATACAACAAAAATATTATAATAAAAAATATCCTGACCGGTTATTAATCGGTCTAAAATATAATCTTTATAGATGGGGGGGGGGGGGGGGTGGGGGGGCATTTGTGACGCGGACTTTTGTCCAGAATCTCACCTGTGGAAAATCCACGCCATCAACAGCTGTGTGCTACACCCGAAAACTGACCCCGTTAATTATTAAATTATTGTGCTATTTGCGTCTATAGCTACCCCCACCCCCCTCTCCATCTGTCACAATAATTGTTCATTTAATTTTAATACCGTGTAGTTTATTGATGTTTAACTAAATATAACTTATTTTATAAGTACCATCACATGGCCCATGAGTGAAAGTGACCTATATATATATACACCATGTCCTGGCATATAGAGTCGTTATTCAGGTACTACATGCCCCCCCCCCCCCCCCCCCCCCCTCCCTCCCTCCAAAAAAATTCTCCAAATCTTAATGAGATTGCTTGGAAATTGTAACTTCGATAGTTTCGATAGATCCATAGCTTCATTTCCGCCGATATTGCACCAGTTACGCCGCAGTTATTCTTCAACCTTATATTGATTTGTTGGTACTGTTTAGAAAGCTGGCCGGCCATGCATGGATTCAAAATATGTTACACAATCTGAATTTCATCGTAAAATAAATGAGATATGGATGTTCAAAAGTTGCTAGCCTTTGCACCTGTGCGAGTCTATTTTATTCTATTAAATAAATATACCATTTTCTAGAACATTTTGTTTATTCCATACGTAGCTGGGCAACAATGCAATACCTCTTTAATCATACTATTACGTAGCTACTCATACATTAACAAAATGTTCCAGAATACGATGTATTTATAGGAATTTCAGATTCAGAAATTCAGATTGTGTTACATATTTCGAATCCTTGCGCGGTCAGCTTTCTAATAGTACAAACTAATTACTATACGGTTGAAGAATAACTTCGGTGGAACAGATGCAATATCGAAGGAGCACTTTTTCCAAACGCTTGTAGCTAAATATTGAAAGCGTAAATAAAAATTCTGGCTCACCCACTAAGGAGGAGGGAAATGAAACGAACTCTGTTTCAAATTTCATGAAATCTCATTAAGATTTGTAGAAAAATTGGGGGGGGGGGGGGGGGGGTGTGGGGATTTCAGGACATTGTGTATGTCGATGTTAGTCCGTACGAGCTCAAGAAACCCGATAAAATAACATTTACAAAAAGTGTTGCAATAAAGATGCTCTTTTGGTGTTTACCTGCAATTATTATAATATTTGGATGTAGCGTTATAGTTTGGGTATATGTTGTTAATTGCTGATATTCAGTAAGTAAGTAGTTAAGTAGATAACTGTTAAATATAAGAAGCTGCAAGTCGATTAAGCGAATATATAAATTGCAATTATTATTAAAAGTACTAATTTTATGCATCATTGTCTTTTACTTCAATTTTCCTTCCATTGGCTAGTAATAGGTTATCGGTTCTAACAGCTGATTACGAGTAATAATTTAACTCTTACCTGTGCTATTGGTCCCGTTACCTGTGCTATTGGTCCCGTTACCTGTGCTATTGGTCCCGTTACCTGTGCTATTGGTCCCGTTACCTGTGCTATTGGTCCCGTTACCTTTGCTATTGGTCCCGTTACCTGTGCTATTGGTCCCGTAACCTGTGCTATTGGTCCCGTTACCTGTGCTATTGGTCCCGTTACCTGTGCTATTGGTTCCGTTACCTGTGCTATTGGTCCCGTTACCTGTGCTATTGGTCCCGTTACCTGTGCTATTGGTCCCGTTACCTGTGCTATTGGTCCCGTTACCTGTGCTATTGGTCCCGTTACCTGTGCTATTGGTCCCGTTATTGGCCCGTTACCTGTGCTATTGGTCCCGTTACCTGTGCTATTGGTCCCGTTACCTGTGCTATTGGTCCCGTTACCTGTGTTATTGGTCCCGTTACCTGTGCTATTGGTCCCGTTACCTGTGCTATTGGTCCTGTTACCTGTGCTATTGGTCCCGTTACCTGTGCTATTGGTCCCGTTACCTGTGCTATTGGTCCCGTTACCTGTGCTATTGGTCCCGTTACCTGTGCTATTGGTCCCGTTACCTGTGCTATTGGTCCCGTTACCTGTGCTATTGGTCCCGTTACCTGTGCTATTGGTCCTGTTACCTGTGCTATTGGTCCCGTCACCTGTGCTATTGGTCCCGTTACCTGTGCTATTGGTCCCGTTACCTGTGCTATTGGTCCCGTTACCTGTGCTATTGGTCCCGTTACCTGTGCTATTGGTCCCGTTACCTGTGCTATTGGTCCCGTTACCTGTGCTATTGGTCCCGTTACCTATGCTATTGGTCCCGTTACCTTTGCTATTGGTCCCGTTACCTGTGCTATTGGTCCCGTTACCTGTGCTATTGGTCCCGTTACCTGTGCTATTGGTCCCGTTACCTGTGCTATTGGTCCCGTTATTGGCCCGTTACCTGTGCTATTGGTCCCGTTACCTGTGCTATTGGTCCCGTTACCTGTGCTATTGGTCCCGTTACCTGTGCTATTGGTCCCGTTACCTGTGCTATTGGTCCCGTTACCTGTGCTATTGGTCCCGTTACCTGTACTATTGGTCCCGTTACCTGTGCTATTGGTCCCGTTACCTGTGCTATTTGTCCCGTTACCTGTGCTATTGGTCCCGTTACCTGTGCTATTGGTCCCGTTACCTGTGCTATTGGTCCCGTTACCTGTGCTATTGGTCCCGTTACCTGTGCTATTGGTCCCGTTATTGGCCCGTTACCTGTGCTATTGGTCCCGTTACCTGTGCTATTGGTCCCGTTACCTGTGCTATTGGTCCCGTTACCTGTGCTATTGGTCCCGTTACCTGTGCTATTAATTGCCGATTGTTGTTTCAGTCAATATTGAGTGAGGCCAGCCCACTTAAAATCGCAGTCTTATTGAGTTAGATCGTCTTATTGAATGGAGTAGTCTATCCTATTTTTCGACTTGGGGTATGAAATATTTTTCGAAAATGGAAATATTATACAAAATAAAAGAGATTTTTAAAGGCTATTAATTCCAAAAAATTAAAGGTTAAACAATCGATTTTATCATTCTTATGCTATAGTTGCTCGATAATTAATTGTTATCTACTGCAAACGGCTAATGTATCGATAACTCAGCTGTATATCGTTAAGTAATCATAACACATTGCGCTGGTGCTGTATACAGATGCTCTGGTAGAGTAAGTTGAAGAAAGTAATGGTGGTCGCCTACCTGTGCCCGGTGAACAACAGACATTGAGCCCTACTCTGTTATATCCTATAGAGCTCGATGCTCACAAGCATTATAAAGTATTCTCAAGCGCCGCATAAAGTGACACGACTTATAAAGTTTAACATTATATACCACATATCCATATTGAGTTTATATTTTCGAATAAAGAATATTTTTGATCATCCTAATCAATAGTACAATCAATCAATCAGTAGCTACAATGAACGCACTCTTAAAGCCCATACATAGCAAACAGGGTTTCATGGTAGCTCTGGCAATGGAATATAACATAGACAAGGTATCATCTGTATCCAAGAACTTCGGATTTGTCATTAAGTAAGTAAAATGACATTATAAATGGATGGAAGTTTGTAACAGCAGAAAGAAATTCAGCCAATGCATCAATTAGTGGAGTAAGAATTATGCTAAGCCCATTTGCACTTCAGACCCTAAACCATCTCGAATCTATAAATTCCAGGGTTATGATTGCAACATTTGATGGGAATCCCTAGACAACAGTAATAATAATTATGTTGCTACAGTCCAACCAATACATCAGAGCCAAAACAATCAGTCAAGTTTTATAAAGGTCTGACTGGACTTTTAAAGGTAATTCCGAAAAACAATGTCAAAGTCATTGCTGGTGACCTGAATACGCAAATTGGCCCAGAAGTCACCAATGGTTACACACCTATATTACCAGATCGAACAGAAATAGGTGCTTACTTTTAGACCTAATAATGGAAGAATGTGATAATAGAAAATGTATTATAACTATTTCATGACGAATAATCTTGCACTTACCAGCTTCTTCTTTTGGGGTTACCTAAAATAATATATTATATTCATGAAATTTGTGAGCTGTAACATAGGGTAAGCCTGCTAATTTATTTTGTGTTTTATTCATCAGATAATACAAGCTGTTGGGGCCTTCGCGCAGCACGTGACGCATCACAGAGCAGAATCCCTTAACAATTAGTCACACCACCAATGACGCGCTTTAGCGGATAGTATGAATAACGAAATGGGACATATTCACAAATGTCGCCCTCTGGCGGCAGACAGGAAATTTGCGATGGCTCGGTCTCGGTGTCATGTTATCATAAAAGACTCAGTCTATGGAGTAGTCATATATTTTTGTGATGACCAACTTCTATTACTCCTGTTGACTGACGTTACTCTCATTAATGCTAATATGGTTTATTGAATGTCACATTAGTTACAAAAATATTCCACTTATTATTGTTATACTGTAGGTAGCTTCGATATACATTCACTAAAACTAATTCGTATATTCTTATTGATCGCAATGAAAACATATTTAATTTACAGTAGCTTCATTTCGTAGATTAGATGTAGCCCCATTTCAATCTCAATGATCAATTTATTCGGTATTACTAGTAAACTAAATTTGATATGATGTAATATTTTCTACAATAAGAAAATTGGATTTCATTTCGTAACTGTCATTGGGAATCTTACACTTTACCGTGCCATTATAGCCATATTTTGATATAATAAAATTATCTTAAAATATTTGTTCTAAAACAAAAAATATTTATTCTAGAACAACATTTGAATATTAAATGTATAGATAATATGTTCTAGAACATTAAAAAAAGAAACAAGTGATCATGGTCAAATAAGATTGGACATTTGAGAAGTACCAAAAAATCCACTTTTTTCTTTAAACCTCTATAGAAAGAACAATTTTGCATTTTATGATCTGCAATTTTCACGGTTTACTAAGAAAATTGAATTTTACCAATTTCCAAAAGAAATTTTTGAAAAATGTGGTATAGAAGTGGCTCAATAGGTAAAGTTAGCTCGAACCACTTAATCTTCTCCCAGGCTGTGTCACACTCTGGGAGTGAAATAAAACTCCTGCATTTGGGCACATTAAAAGCCGTTCATTCTCGTGGCATATAAATGTGATCAACTTTTAAATGAAAATGGGACGTATTTGTGGCTTCTTTTTGATATAAAAAAATATATAAAACCAAATTGGTATTCTTTATAAAGAATAAAAAATAATAATAATACGTCTAAATGCGCCAAAACATTGTCAAAATTGTTTTTTAACATATTACAAAAGATAAAAAAAGTATTTTTTCATTAATTGTGACGATTTGGTGGTTTCAATATGAACTTATACTTTCGAAACTTTAGACTATAAATTGCAAAAAAACTCGTGGGTAAACAAGAATTATAGAAAAATAGTTCTTTCAACATTTTCCAAAAGATAAAAAACGAATTTTTAAATTAAATGTGATGATTTGGTGGTTCAATAGGCAGGTAAGTTTTTGAAGTTTTATATGAAAAATTGAAACGATTTTAATGGGTGCGCTCAAAAGGTTGCAAAATTGTTCTTGTGTTTATTTTGAAAAAAATAAACAATCTTTTTAATTAAAAGTGACGATCAGGCGGCTTCGATATGTATTTAAACTTTGAAATTTTAGTCTATAAAAAAAAATCTCATAAAATGATTTATAAAATGATTTATAAAGAAGTTTAATTAAATTATACGCACACTTACAAATAGAAATGAAAATAACAATATTTTTAATTACGTGACCATTGGGCGGTTTTGATAGTATGCAATTATGAAATGTTTATACTGTAGGTTTGAATTCCCCACTTTTGTGAATATTGATTATAAGGATGGCAAATTGATGGGTCCATCGCCAAAAGTTTTGTTTTTTTGGGATAAATCACCAATTTCATTGAAATTTAACAAGAATATGAAGGAAGGAGAGCCACAAAGAAGTCACTGTCCGAGGGAATGAGTCATACAGTAGTTAAACATATACTGTAGTTCAACAAATTATTATTGAGCGCCCAGTTAAATTGTACTGTATAATGTTTGTAAACTTTGAAAAAAGGAAGAAAATTATAAATTATTATGTAAGAAAATGAAGTAGGGCCTAACGTCGAAACAAAGTAACTGTATGTTGCATGTTATACATATGTTGCATATATTATGGTATCACTTGCGTAAATATATATTATATAATTATAACAATTATATTTTTTTGAAATATATTGAATATATAGGTGGCTCGGCAAACTGTAAGAGAGCTCCTCAGTCCTATTACACTTTACCGTGCCATTATAGCAATAGGTGGCACGGCAAACTGTAAGAGAGCCCTGTCATTTATTATATTTATTTTACATTTATAGTGCTTCTTGTAGTCTAGAACGTCAAAAACACATTTCATAGATAAGTCCAGAAAAAGAGAAAGAATTGGGTCGAGGTGTCCGAATGATACGAAGGTCTGGGGTGCTTCGTTTCGTCAGAAATGTAAGAATTTAACTGTTACCTGAGCAATTGACTCTCGTTTATTACTTTAGTTAGAATAACGTGCCAACCTCCTCATTTTCTTTAATCTACCTATTCGGACCTTCATCCCATTTGGCGGCATTTGGGGACTGGAACCCTCCTGAACCGAAAGGATTATGGCTATTTCTTCTGTATTATATTTTAGGAAGTGAAGAAATCCATCCATCCAATAACGCGGGAAATTCAAAACGTAGTTAGGGCAAACCTGATTGCAATAATTATTGTACGGTAGGCCTAAACTGTACGTATAAAATCACAAACAGACAAAGCAAAACCCTGAAACCACAGTTCAGAAATATTATGTTCCGGTTGGCTGCGTACTTACTAACGTGTGAATGTTCCTGAAATCTATTGCCATACTTAAACGCGATTATGACAGTACGAGTGCAGTTTAGTGACTAGCTCCTGACTGAGAGTGGCTACCGGAACTGCAAGTGGCCTATCTGACTGTCTGAATACTGGAATATGTCTCTATAATGCTTTATGTCTGTATGTACCGCTTTATCTACAGTCCTACCGTATTCAGTACGGTATACTGGTATATGCAGATGTACCAGTACGCACCGCACCGCACATGTACGCATTGTTGTGTGAATGGCAATAATTACATCTCATTATTGCATTATTATGAATGTATTCCGAAAGGTATACATTGGTAAGGTACACGTATAAACATTTGGTCGTAATTCAGTAATTATAAGAGTATAATAAGTCTATATCTGTATGTGACCCGGTTTGTCTACTGTCTGGCGGTTGGTATCTGTTCGTTTTATGTTTTCGTAATAAGCCAATGTCTACCTGTTTTTGTATAGATTTCCTTAAATTTTCCATTGTTGTGTGTGTCTCTTCTGTTTAGCCAACTTTATTGTCAGTCAATTAAATCCCATCCCAACATGTTGTTGCGTTTATTAAATAGACCGGCTGCCGTTAATAACAACGTATTGTTTCGGTTCCGGAATCAACTACATTGCTACCCGTCTTCGGTAACTTTACTCGTGTCGCCTTCTATTAAAACTGTAGCGAATTGTTATTCCTGCCGACCTATTATATCCCAACCGTTGACTTCACTTCATCGTCATATAAACTTCAACTATTTTGCTATTAACAGGTATTTATCCCAAAAACACAATGGTAAAGCTGAAGAAAATTTTCAGCCAGTTGATGTAAATTCCTCCTTAACTATTTTAGATAAATGCAAAATTATAGCGAAGCAGTATGGGATTGTGTTCATCCCATTACACACTGCAATGTGCGTAGTTTGGTTTGCAGTAATATACTACGCGATTAAGTACGGCATAAATCTTGGTGCTGTGTTGGAGTACATCCCTCTACCAAGTAATCTACGCAGTTTACTCAACGAGCACCAGACAGCCGGAGTCTGGGTTACGGCACTCGCGGTATTTAAGGTCTCAGGTATGTTGCGATATCCTTTGGATATCGGTCTCACCTTATTTGTTGTCCAGCAATTCCGAAAGTTCGGATATTTTAATCAACCGCCTCCTAATTTACGGAGCGATATTATCGGAAATGTAAAAAACCGACGAAAAAACGCCGGAAATAATCTTAAGAAACAGAGAGACAACGTAACTCTTAGACTAGCGACAGGGAGGATTCGTTTGAGACAATCGTTGTGGAGAAAACGAGATAGTATAAAGAAAAGTTTTAGAAATAAACAGCAGAAGTATGGGAGATTGCGAACCAGATCGATTCGTTCTAATGGTTCTGGTTTTAGTGGTAAAAATAATACCAGATAATTGTTGGAATGTGGTAAATATTGTTCTCTTAGGAAGATAATAATAATGTGGTCTCGGGTTTATATTTGGTATTTAAACAAGTTCTGGCTGAGAGACAAATTATGTGATGACAATTGCTTTATAAGATAAAATTAAGGATACTTTCAAATATTTCAATTCATTTGAATTTGGGTTCCGATCTTGTAAATTTGTTTATGAATCTGATAGATTACTTATTATTTTTATAATCTCATTTAGTGAGGTAATTACTCTATGTGTGGCATTGTGTATTTTTGAATTGAGGAATTATTGGACGAGTTTGATAATTGTGCTGGAATTGAGTCCCTAAATTTAAAATTATCATCGAATCCGTGAGTGTATTCTATATATTGGGTTCACTATTACTATATATCAGTTATAATCAAATCGAATATCTTAGGTCAAAGTCAAAATAAATGTTACAAAAGCGAAACTTTGGGATGAAATTTCATATCTGACTAAATATAGGAACATCATATGCCGTTGGAAAGATATTGACGAGCTGAATCCGAATTTGACAAAAAAAAATAAAGATAACTAAAATGCAAGACGTTATTGTCAAAAAACTGATTTAAATGATTCACGTCTACAGTTTTACTTGTAGCACATGATACAGATTATTCACCTCTACATTTTAACGTATACCATGAGCAATAACTCCTTCAGTAGTTGAATAAGTGGTTGCTCACGGTATACATTTTATGTGTTTCTTTGTGAATGATGTGGTTAGTGTAGAGTAGACCATGAATTGAATCAAGTCCTGCAAGTCTGTGATAACTCTGGAGCATTTAGAATACAAATATTAGTGCGAATTTCTATTTCACAGACGTATGATAGGGCTTACATGAATAAAATTATGCAAATTTCGACTGATTTACATTATTTAAGTATATGACTGCACTGGTGCATTAGCATTATTACTCATTTAACATTAACATTAAACAATTACAGTAATTTAAAAAACTTCTCATCGAAGAAGATCAGTTTTCTCATCAGTCTCTTCACTATAACTATTATTTATTGTTCAATATTTTCGAATCCTAAAAACTTCTGATCGAAGATGCGTTGTTTCGTAGGAAACTTGTCGCAGAAGTAGCCTTTAATACACAAACTGCAGTAACACGAAAGCTCGCGGAAATGAAACTCGGATTGCTTAGCAATTATATGGTGTAATTTAAGTGTCCCTTCGACAGGAGTGGGACATTTATATGAAGGAGGCAGTACTGACCACTCTTCATCGATCTCATCCTTTGAAATAAAAATAAACTTGCAACTTTTCAGTTGTTTACTGCCTTTGCAGTATAAATAAACATCTTCAGCCGTGTTCATTACCACACCCTTCAAGCATGCATCGCGAGCATGTCGTTTGACTAAACTACCAATGCCATCGGGCGCGCCTTTACCGTGACCAGTTTCGAAATAGTCGAATGTTAATTTAACGGAAAGGATTTCAGGAAGATCGCGCAAAGAATGAAACGCGAATCTGCTCTTGTATTGAGCTCCAGATCCATCTGAAAATCGATACACAATCTCAACTTGTTCACCTTTATCACGTAAATACTTGACCAGTTTCTGTGTTGCGAGTCGCACAAAGACGTGGTCATGGTCTAATGAGTTTGATATGAAAACGAGATTTATACAACCTCCACCAACTAAATAAACTCGAACAGGATGAACTGTCACATGTTTCTTACCCCAGTGAGCCTGCTGGATCTCATCATCAACCTCAATCGTAAAGTTTTCGGCAAAATCCATCCAGATCAAAATTTCTCCAGGAACGAGACTTTCAGCCAATGTCCGTCTTGCTAAATACTGGTTTTCAGCTCTGTAGAGATGACATATAATTGAATGAATATCACCCTTAACGTCTTTAATCACATCTGTCGTTTTTGACTTTTTTTCCTCTAATACCCATTTGGTTTTCTTACTATCATCAGCAATCTTCACCTTTTTCCACTCTTTTACAACAACATTTGAATCCATTATAGTTCCATAAAGATGATCGACTTTACTATCACAGCAGCCATCATGAGATTTTACACATTCAACCTTGTCCGGACATGCCAATCGTTTCGTTATGCTATACTCATTTGTGGGTAAATTTCGTATTCCCTGGTTTCGTCCAGCCACAACAAGAGCTTCTAGTTTGAATTTAAAATTAGTACACTGGGTACACTGGCAGACTCTCCTATCAGATGGTTTAATCCGTCGAACATTCACTGGTCGAAGTTTCTTGAAGGTAGTGAATCCCAGTTTGAAATCACGATAGATTGATTTAAACTGTGCGAATGCCTCATCCATTGTAATTAATAAAGCTCTTCTGTTTGCTTTCATACATGGTAAAACGCGAGAAACCTCATCCCTGTTGAAGAATTCAAATGCCTTATCCTTCCAAATATCTGCAGCTTTAACACGAACTTTCGACTTGTTGTTGATAACTCTCCACACAAATTGCCTATTGCAACCAACCCTCGAAGCTATTTTGGTAATTGATTCGTTTTGTTTTCTCTTTAATTGTATAAGATTCTTTTTAGATTTTTTGGGCAACTCTCCATAATTCTCCTTCATAGAATTGTCAACAGCTGTTGCTGCTGCAGTACGCGCTAAAACTCGTTGTAAAACTCTGTCCTTAAATTTTGCAGTTTTAGGCAGTTTATTTAAAATTCTGTTACTCAATGTTCGGACAACATCCTTGCTCGGTGATTTTCCGTCCACTATAACATCTATTTCCACATCCATTACCTCAGCCCCTCCCTCCTCAACAGCTACTGAATTATCTTCCCCACAGCACTCCATTCTAGCACTATCACTTCTACCACTCCCCCCTTTAGCATTCTTCCCTCTAGCACTCCCCCCTCTAGAACTACTGGTGCTCTCATCAGCCAGCTGCTTAATCTGTTCCTTTAGTGCAAAATTCTCATTTATCAACTCCATGATTTGAACATCCTTTTCACGTTTGCGACGCTCTTGTTGACTCAATTGACGGGAAGTAGAAGGTGGTGTAATATCAACTCCAACTGTCTCATTCGAGTTGATTGGCGTTCGTTTTGAATGTTTTCCATTTTCAACTTCTTTCTTCTTTTTTAAACGCCACTTTCTTTGTTTGATATTGTTCAATAATCGCTGCTGTTTACAGAATGCAGGATCACTTTTCATTTTCTCCTGTTTCTCCTTCGATTTCTCCT
The DNA here is from genome assembly GCA_032718475.1 of Nemertoderma westbladi. Lineage (NCBI taxonomy): Eukaryota > Metazoa > Xenacoelomorpha > Nemertodermatida > Nemertodermatidae > Nemertoderma > Nemertoderma westbladi. Next base: position 51,925 of record JAUCBJ010008725.1, read on the forward strand.
TGTCACGTATCCTTCGTCGTTCTTTTTCGCGTTCATAATATTCTTTGTGTTTTTTTCTATATCTAGTCGCTCGACTCATCACTTTGCCCACAACTTCCGCTGTTGATGCCGCCATGTTGGTTTTGGTTGATGACTTCGTCCGTTGGATGACTCTATTACTTCGTTTTGTCCCTGTGCTTGGTTGGCTTACACTCTTCATTTTATCCAACGTTGATGGTTTATCCAACGTTTTATCCGATGTTCCGGTAACATTCAACGCAATACGTTTATTATTTTTCGGTTGTTTACGGTTTGGATTATTGTCGCTAATTTCTAAACCCTCCTTATCGCGTGCCACTTCTTTACCGTTTCGCTTCGTTTTCTTACTGCTACGTTTTTTAAACAGTCGCTTCCCTCCTCCTCCTGTGGTACGCATCCGTTGCAACGACTCTATCTTATTCGATTTCTTAACAGTACTTCTAGCATTTAGATCACCACTAATTTGACTAACTGTACGCGCCATAATTTAAACAGAAAATTCGAATTATAGGATTAGGATATATAGAATTAGGCTGTAGTGTAGTGACTAATTATTAAGTACCAGTGGCACTTTAAATTTGCCTCTCATGGTTTATACTGCTGACTGTACATAATTTCAAATTGCATACTGTAGACGATTAGTTTTGTAGACCGTGAACACGATAAACAAGTACCATGAACCATTATTTATGATAAGTGTTCATGGTATTCAGTTTCACAGTCTACAACGTTTGTTTCATGATTACATACTTTAAGGCGTAGAGACAATATAATGCAATGGTCATAAATGAATGATAATAAAAATAAAACCTATGATGAGCAGCTCCCATTTACACCATGAACCAACATATCCACGATCACACAGTTTCTGAAATGTGGAATTGAAATTTGATTCACGGTCTACAATGTTTATCTAAAATAGTGATTCACGGTGTTTAGAGCAATGGAAAATTAATATTGCGGTAGAGGGAGTTGCCGTGTAATTAATTTAATAATTATCGATATATGAACTTTCAGAGAAAATATAACATTAAGGGCTTTGCTCTGGGAATTTCGGAATTATCTCACTTCCAATTTCCCCAAATATTTGATAATATTAGTCAACTTCCCTAGCGAATATTCAGGCATGTGAAACAATGCCAAAATTGTATATTTTGGGCCCATCATATATTTAAAGGAATGTCAACATCTTAACATTCTAATGAACCCCTACTTTGCATGTCACACAACTCCAATCAAGAGTGACAGGGCGTTCATATTGAAATAGTCAAAAAGTTTCGTTCATGGTCTACAGGTCTGGTCTACATAAGTGGACTCCAAAGTGGTTGGATAAAGGTATATTTTTGTGTAAGTGGTGCTGGATTTTATCTATGTTGTAGTGTTTATCAAGAGCTTTAAAATGAGCTATTGGTTATCAAATTTGGTCCAGTGGTTCAAAAGTTACAGACTTTTAAAAAAATCAGCCATTGTGAAACACTGATGTAACATTTATTTTGACTTTGACCCTTATTATTAATTATTTAAACAATACAGAGATGGAGCCCTATTTGTAGAACTAATTTCTTAACACAAAGAATCTCTTTGCATTTTCATTTCATTATATTGTATATATAATTTGTTTACTCTGTTAAATCGGGTCTCTTTCAATCTGGAACCCGCAGCCAGAACATTGCAATTCGTATTGGTATTGCATGTAATGTGTATATGCATGCATTAATGCTGTGCAGAATTCGTTTAAATTTCAGAAAATCCGCCGTACCAAGTTGGCTTCAGTCGATTATTGATGATAACAATATCGACCTACTGAAATCACCCCAAAACATTTACTATATACTCCATCACCCGCCCGAAATACAAATTATTTTCTGAATAAGAGTCTGACCAGTTACATATTTTACATACAATATATTTAACGTGTTGCTTAAAATATTAATCACAACTAGTTCAGCTCACCGTCGATATCCAGTGGTTTATAATTTTTTAAAAATTTTAGTCATCGCAGGGGGGGGGGGGGGGGGGGATAGGAATAGAGAGAATAAATGGAGAGAATAATAATAGAAGAGAAGAGTAAATAAGATGAGAAAGAGAGCGGATGACAAATCGAAGAGAAAATACGACACGATGAAGAGAAGAAGAGCGACTTAAAGAGACGCTATTTTTACACATACGATGACGTTTAAGTCTTGACTTTAAAAAAATATGAAGATAAGATAGAGATTTGGGTAAAGTCTCGAATTAAATCTCAGTATAAGTAGATGTATGTATATATTTAATTAATTATCGCTTAACTCGAATTATTAATTATTATATACAATGATCCAATAGAACCTTTGAATACCGCGAGTTATAAAACAAAGATGTTTTTTTGTTCTTACTGATACCCACCCGCCCCCCCGCAATTTTTCGAGGAGGGAAAAGCGCTATGAGCCGGTATTTTAGATTTTGCCTTTATAATTTTATAAGCTATTTAAAAAAAGTGTATTTTGCGAAATTGCACCCTTTGTATCGCCGCCATTATTCACATTAGTCGTGATTTATTTATATCATTAGAAAGCTTGCGTTGCAAGGATTCCAAATATGTAACAGTGTCCGAATTTAGTTGAGAAGCAGCGGAGATATGGGCGTTCAAACTTTGCAAGTACTCAATTAGGATATTTTCTGTTACCGTTGTTGCCGTTCTATAATAATGCTTTCAAGAATATTGTGTATAAAATATGGAAAATGGTCACGATGCGAAGGAAGCGATTTCGCAAAAGTTTCTTATTAAAAAAAGCTAATTAAAAAATTTAAATTCAAAATCTAAAATATGCGGTATGAACGCATCTAAAAAACTTTCCTGCGATTGTTAATATACCAAAACAATAAATTAATCTAGAAAAATATAGGGACTAACCTAAAACTAATTCGAAATTCATCCCAACCAAAATTGTTTGATTCTACATCTACAATATTTTACACATGCCAAAAAATTATTAAATTATTCTGGAACATTATATATTAGTTTGCTACTCACAAATTTTCAATGGTTCTGTTGATGATGATTCAGGCAGGGAGGAATCACTGGTCAATCAGTCCTCATCCACATGCTCAGGCAAGCCATCCCTGGAGCTTATGCACTTACGATCAGACATTTCCTGCGGATGTCGAAGTTAACTGACAATATTGTGGTTTTCTTGGCGTTAAAAAATAGACCAACACTAGAAGCAGCCTGTTCCAAAGAGCTGAAATTGAAGAGCCGTTGGGCTCCCTCAAGTGATTCTGAGAGTACTCCTAAAGTCAACATGCAAAGCAAAGTCTAGATCAGTTAGGTACTTGTCGGGATTTTCTCGACTTCTGGTGCCAGTGTAGGTGGAGTTATCATCACCCCTTCATCATTATGATGATCTAAGGACATGCGTAGAACATAGTCAACCACAATAATGAACAAGAATGGTGCAAGTGTGTCTCTTTGGAGGACACCCCATAACACTTCAAATGGTTCTGTGTCACCATCAACCCTAGAGACAAATGTCGTCGAACCATCATTATACTGATCTGATTGCTGCAATAATTTCATCAGGAATCCCATATAATGAAAGTATGCTGAACATACGTGAGTGAGAGACTGAATCAAAGGCCTTGAAGAAGTCAACAAAGATAACAGGGAGATGTCTGTCTTTCTGTCCTTCTTCAATTATCCTTCTAAGTGCCAAAATGGGCTCCATGGTCCCACGACCTTTACGGAACCCATTCTGATTTCCACGGAGCAGTCTCTCAATGGGATCCCTGATGCGATTTAATAGAATTCTATTGTATAGCTTTGCAGCAATCTAGATCAACAAGATTCCACTAAAATATGCATAGTGTTAGGTTGCCCTCCTTGGGAATAGTGACCAACGAGTCCGTAGTTCTGTTGATGGGGCACTCAGATAGCGAGGAGTCAATGGTTCTTTTGATGGGGGTCCTCAGATATGGATGAGTCAATGGTTCTGTTGATTGGGCCCTCAGATAGGGAGGAGACAATGGTTCTGTTGATGGAGGGGGGGCTCAGATAGGGAGGAGTCAATGGTTCTGTTGGTGGGGGGGGGCTCAGATAGGGAGAAGTCAATGGTTCTGTTGAAGGGGGGGGGGGGGGGGGGGCTCAAATATAGATGAGTCAATGGTTCTGTTGATGGGGGCCCTCAGATAGTGAGGAGTCAATGGTTCTGTTGATGGGAGCCCTTAGATAGGGAGGAGTCAATGGTTCTGTTGATGGGAGCCCTTAGATAGTGAGGAGTCAATGGTTCTGTTGATTGGGCCCTCAGATAGGGAGGAGTCAATGGTTCTGTTGATGGGGGGCTCAGATAGGGAGGGGTCAATGGTTCTGTTGATGGGGCCCTCACATAGGGAGGAGTCAATGGTTCTGTTGATGGGGGTCCTCAGATTGGGAGAAGTCAATGGTTCTGTTGATGGGGGGGGGGGGAGGCTCAGATAAGGAGGAGTCAATGGTTCTGTTGATGGGGGAGGGGGGCTCAGATAGGGAGGAGTCAATGGTTCTGTTGATGGGGTCCTCAGATAGGGAGGAGTCAATGGTTCTGTTGATGGGGGCCTCAGATAGGGAGAAGTCAATGGTTCTGTTGATGGAGTCCTCAGATAGGGAGAAGTCAATGGTTCTGTAGATGGGAGCCCTTAGATAGTGAGGAGTCAATGGTTCTGTTGATGGGGTCCTCAGATAGGGAGGAGTCAATGGTTCTGTTGATGGGGTCCTCAGATAAGGAGGAGCCAATGGTTCTGTTGATGGGGTCCTCAGATAGGGAGGAGTCGATGGTTCTGTTGATGGGGTCCTCAGATAGGGAGGAGTCAATGGTTATGTTGATGGGGTTCTCAGATAGGGAGGAGTCAATGGTTATGTTGATGGGGTCCTCAGACAGGGAGGAGTCAATGGTTCTGTTGATGGGGCCCTCATATAGGGAGGATTCAATGGTTCTGTTGATGGGGTCCTCAGATAGGGAGGAGTCAATGGTTCTGTTGATGGGGCCCTCAGATAGGGAGGAGTCAATGGTTCTGTTGATGGGGTCCTCAGATGGAGAGGAGTCGATGGTTCTGTTGATGGGGTCCTCAGATAGGGAGTAGTCAATGGTTCTGTAGATGGGAGCCCTTAGATAGTGAGGAGTCAATGGTTCTGTTGATGGGGTCCTCAGATAGGGAGGAGTCAATGGTTCTGTTGATGGGGTCCTCAGATAAGGAGGAGCCAATGGTTCTGTTGATGGGGTCCTCAGATAGGGAGGAGTCGATGGTTCTGTTGATGGGGTCCTCAGATAGGGAGGAGTCAATGGTTATGTTGATGGGGTTCTCAGATAGGGAGGAGTCAATGGTTATGTTGATGGGGTCCTCAGACAGGGAGGAGTCAATGGTTCTGTTGATGGGGTCCTCAGATAGGGAGGAGTCAATGGTTCTGTTGATGGGTTCCACAGATAGGGAGGAGTCAATGGTTCTGTTGATGGGGTCCTCAGATAGGGAGGAGTCAATGGTTCTGTTGATGGGGCCCTCAGATAGGGAGGTGTCGATGGTTCTGTTGATGGGGTTCTCAGATAGGGAGGAGTCGATGGTTCTGTTGATGGGGTCCTCAGATAGGGAGGAGTCAATGGTTCTGTTGATGGGGTCCTCAGATAGGGATGAGTCAATAGTTCTGTTGATGGGGTCCTCAGATAGGGAGGAGTCAATGGTTCTGTTGATGGGGGCCTCGGATAGGGAGAAGTCAATGGTTCTGTTGATGGGGACCCAGATAGGAATGGGTCAATGGTTATGTTGATGGGGTCCTCAGATAGGGATGAGTCAATGGTTCTGTTGATGGGGTCCTCAGATATGGAGGAGTCAATGGTTCTGTTGATGGGGGCCTCAGATAGGGAGAAGTCAATGGTTCTTTTCATGGGGTCTTCAGATATGGAGGAGTCAATGGTTCTGTTGATGGGGTCCTCAGATAGGGAGGAGTCAATGGTTCTGTTGATGGGGTCCTCATATAGGGAGGAGTCAATGGTTCTGTTGATGGGGTCCTCAGATAGGGAGGAGTCAATGGTTCTGTTGATGGGGTCTTCATATAGGGAGGAGTCAATGGTTCTGTTGATGGGGTCCTCAGATAGGGAGGAGTCAATGGTTCTGTTGATGGGGTCCTCAGATAGGGAGGAGTCAATGGTTCTGTTGATGGGGTCCTCAGATAGGGATGAGTCAATGGTTCTGTTGATGGGGTCCTCAGATAGGGAGGAGTCAATGGTTCTGTTGATGGGGGACTCAGATAGGGAGAAGTCAATGGTTCTGTTCATGGGGTCCTCAGATAGGGAGGAGTCAATTTTTCTGTTGATGGGGTCCTCAGATATGGAGGAGTCAATGGTTCTGTTGATGGGGGCCTCAGATAGGGAGAAGTCAATGGTTCTGTTCATGGGGTCTTCAGATATGGAGGAGTCAATGGTTCTGTTGATGGGTTCCTCAGATAGGGAGGAGTCAATGGTTCTGTTGATGGGGTCCTCATATAGGGAGGAGTCAATGGTTCTGTTGATGGGGTCCTCAGATAGGGAGGAGTCAATGGTTCTGTTGATGGGGTCGTCATATAGGGAGGAGTCAATGGTTCTGTTGATGGGGTCCTCAGATAGGGAGGAGTCAATGGTTCTGTTGATGGGGTCCTCAGATAGGGAGGAGTCAATGGTTCTGTTGATGGGGTCCTCATATAGGGAGGAGTCAATGGTTCTGTTGATGGGGTCCTCAGATAGGGAGGAGTCAATGGTTCTGTTGATGGAGTCCTCAGATAGGGAGGAGTCAATGGTTCTGTTGATGGGGGCCCTCAGATAGGGAGGAGTCAATGGTTCTGTTGATGGGGTCCTCAGATAGGGATGAGTCAATGGTACTGTTGATGGGGGCCCTCAGATAGGGAGGAGTCAATGGTTCTGTTGATGGGGTCCTCAGATAGGGATGAGTCAATGGTTCTGTTGATGGGGTCCTCAGATAGAGAGGAGTCAATGGTTCTGTTGATGGGGGACTCAGATAGGGAGAAGTCAATGGTTCTGTTCATGGGGTCCTCAGATAGGGAGGAGTCAATGGTTCTGTTGATGGGGTCCTCAGATAGGGAGGAGTCAATGGTTCTGTTGATGGGGGCCTCAGATAGGGAGAAGTCAATGGTTCTGTTCATGGGGTCTTCAGATATGGAGGAGTCAATGGTTCTGTTGATGGGGTCCTCAGATAGGGATGAGTCAATGGTTCTGTTGATGGGGTCCTCAGATAGGGAGGAGTCAATGGTTCTGTTGATGGGGGACTCAGATAGGGAGAAGTCAATGGTTCTGTTCATGGGGTCCTCAGATAGGGAGGAGTCAATGGTTCTGTTGATGGGGTCCTCAGATATGGAGGAGTCAATGGTTCTGTTGATGGGGGCCTCAGATAGGGAGAAGTCAATGGTTCTGTTCATGGGGTCTTCAGATATGGAGGAGTCAATGGTTCTGTTGATGGGGTCCTCAGATAGGGAGGAGTCAATGGTTCTGTTGATGGGGTCCTCATATAGGGAGGAGTCAATGGTTCTGTTGATGGGGGCACTCAGATAGGGAGGAGTCAATGGTTCTGTTGATGGGGTCCTCATATAGGGAGGAGTCAATGGTTCTGTTGATGGGGTCCTCATATAGGGAGGAGTCAATGGTTCTGTTGATGGGGTCCTCAGATAGGGAGGAGTCAATGGTTCTGTTGATGGGGTCCTCAGATAGGGAGGAGTCAATGGTTCTGTTGATGGGGTCCTCAGATAGGGAGGAGTCAATGGTTCTGTTGAAGGGGTCCTCAGATATGGAGGAGTCAATGGTTCTGTTGATGGGGGCCTCAGATAGGGAGAAGTCAATGGTTCTGTTCATGGGGTCTTCAGATATGGAGGAGTCAATGGTTCTGTTCATGGGGTCTTCAGATATGGAGGAGTCAATGGTTCTGTTGATGGGGTCCTCAGATAGGGAGGAGTCAATGGTTCTGTTGATGGGGTCCTCATATAGGGAGGAGTCAATGGTTCTGTTGATGGGGGCACTCAGATAGGGAGGAGTCAATGGTTCTGTTGATGGGGTCCTCATATAGGGAGGAGTCAATGGTTCTGTTGATGGGGTCCTCATATAGGGAGGAGTCAATGGTTCTGTTGATGGGGTCCTCAGATAGGGAGGAGTCAATGGTTCTGTTGATGGGGTCCTCAGATAGGGAGGAGTCAATGGTTCTGTTGATGGGGTCCTCAGATAGGGAGGAGTCAATGGTTCTGTTGATGGGGCCCTCATATAGGGAGGAGTCAATGGTTCTGTTGATGGGGGCCCTCAGATAGGGAGGAGTCAATGGTTCTGTTGATGGGGTCCTCAGATAGGGAGGAGTCAATGGTTCTGTTGATGGGGGACTCAGATAGGGAGAAGGCAATGGTTCTGTTCATGGGGTCTTCAGATATGGAGGAGTCAATGGTTCTGTTGATGGGGTCCTCAGATAGGGAGGAGTCAATGGTTCTGTTGATGGGGGACTCAGATAGGGAGAAGTCAATGGTTCTGTTCATGGGGTCCTCAGATAGGGAGGAGTCAATGGTTCTGTTGATGGGGTCCTCAGATATGGAGGAGTCAATGGTTCTGTTGATGGGGGCCTCAGATAGGGAGAAGTCAATGGTTCTGTTCACGGGGTCTTCAGATATGGAGGAGTCAATGGTTCTGTTGATGGGGTCCTCAGATAGGGAGGAGTCAATGGTTCTGTTGATGGGGTCCTCATATAGGGAGGAGTCAATGGTTCTGTTGATGGGGTCCTCAGATAGGGAGGAGTCAATGGTTCTGTTGATGGGGGACTCAGATAGGGAGAAGTCAATGGTTCTGTTCATGGGGTCCTCATATAGGGAGGAGTCAATGGTTCTGTTGATGGGATCCTCAGATATGGAGGAGTCAATGGTTCTGTTGATGGGGGCCTCAGATAGGGAGAAGTCAATGGTTCTGTTCATGGGGTCTTCAGATATGGAGGAGTCAATGGTTCTGTTGATGGGGTCCTCAGATAGGGAGGAGTCAATGGTTCTGTTGATGGGGTCCTCATATAGGGAGGAGTCAATGGTTCTGTTGATGGGGTCCTCAGATAGGGAGGAGTCAATGGTTCTGTTGATGGGGTCCTCATATAGGGAGGAGTCAATGGTTCTGTTGATAAGGTCCTCATATAGGGAGGAGTCAATGGTTCTGTTGATGGGGTCCTCAGATAGGGAGGAGTCAATGGTTCTGTTGATGGGGTCCTCAGATAGTGAGGAGTCAATGGTTCTGTTGATGGGGTCCTCAGATAGGGAGGAGTCAATGGTTCTGTTGATGGGGCCCTCATATAGGGAGGAGTCAATGGTTCTGTTGATGGGGGCCCTCAGATAGGGAGGAGTCAATGGTTCTGTTGATGGGGTCCTCAGATAGGGATGAGTCAATGGTTCTGTTGATGGGGTCCTCAGATAGGGAGGAGTCAATGGTTCTGTTGATGGGGGACTCAGATAGGGAGAAGTCAATGGTTCTGTTCATGGGGTCTTCAGATATGGAGGAGTCAATGTTTCTGTTGATGGGGTCCTCAGATAGGGAGGAGTCAATGGTTCTGTTGATGGGGTCCTCATATAGGGAGGAGTCAATGGTTCTGTTGATGGGGTCCTCAGATAGGGATGAGTCAATGGTTCTGTTGATGGGGTCCTCAGATAGGGAGGAGTCAATGGTTTTGTTGATGGCGTCCTCAGACAGGGAGGAGTCAATGGTTCTGTTGATGGGGGCCTCAGATAGGGAGAAATCAATGGTTCTGTACATGGGGTCTTCAGATATGGAGGAGTCAATGGTTCTGTTGATGGGGTCCTCAGATAGGGAGGAGTCAATGGTTCTGTTGATGGGGTCCTCATATAGGGAGGAGTCAATGGTTCTGTTGATGGGGTCCTCAGATAGGGATGAGTCAATGGTTCTGTTGATGGGTCCTCAGATAGGGAGGAGTCAATGGTTCTGTTGATGGGGGCCTCGGATAGGGAGAAGTCAATGGTTCTGTTGATGGGGTCCCCAGATAGGAATGGGTCAATGGTTCTGTTGATGGGGTCCTCAGATAGGGAGGATCCAATGGTTCTGTTGATGGGGTCCTCAGATAGGGAAGAGTCAATGGTTCTGTTGATGGGTCCTCAGATAGGGAGGAGTCAATGGTTCTGTTGATGGGGTCCTCAGATAGGGAGGAGTCAATGGTTCTGTTGATGGGGCCCTCAGATAGGGAGGAGTCAATGGTTCTGTTGATGGGGTCCTCAGATGGAGAGGAGTCGATGGTTCTGTTGATGGGGTCCTCAGATAGGGAGTAGTCAATGGTTCTGTTGATGGGAGCCCTTAGATAGTGAGGAGTCAATGGTTCTGTTGATGGGGTCCTCAGATAGGGAGGAGTCAATGGTTCTGTTGATGGGGTCCTCAGATAAGGAGGAGCCAATGGTTCTGTTGATGGGGTCCTCAGATAGGGAGGAGTCGATGGTTCTGTTGATGGGGTCCTCAGATAGGGAGGAGTCAATGGTTATGTTGATGGGGTTCTCAGATAGGGAGGAGTCAATGGTTATGTTGATGGGGTCCTCAGACAGGGAGGAGTCAATGGTTCTGTTGATGGGGTCCTCAGATAGGGAGGAGTCAATGGTTCTGTTGATGGGTTCCTCAGATAGGGAGGAGTCAATGGTTCTGTTGATGGGGTCCTCAGATAGGGAGGAGTCAATGGTTCTGTTGATGGGGCCCTCAGATAGGGAGGTGTCGATGGTTCTGTTGATGGGGTCCTCAGATAGGGAGGACTCAATGGTTCTGTTGATGGGGTCCTCAGATAGGGAGGATCCAATGGTTCTGTTGATGGGGTCCTCAGATAGGGATGAGTCAATGGTTCTGTTGATGGGTCCTCAGATAGGGAGGAGTCAATGGTTCTGTTGATGGGGTCCTCAGATAGGGAGGAGTCAATGGTTCTGTTGATGGGGGCCTCAGATAGGGAGGAGTCAATGGTTCTGTTGATGGGGTCCTCAGATAGGGAGGAGTCAATGGTTCTGTTGATGGGGTCCTCAGATAGGGAGGAGTCAATGGTTCTGTTGATGGGGGCCTCGGATAGGGAGAAGTCAATGGTTCTGTTGATGGGGTCCTCAGATGTGGAGGAGTCAATGGTTCTGTTGATGGGGTCCCCAGATAGGAATGGGTCAATGGTTCTGTTGATGGAGTCCTCAGATAGGGAGAAGTCAATGGTTCTGTTGATGGGGTCCTCAGATAGGGAGGACTCAATGGTTCTGTTGATGGGGTCCTCAGATAGGGAGGATCCAATGGTTCTGTTGATGGGGTCCTCAGATAGGGAAGAGTCAATGGTTCTGTTGATGGGTCCTCAGATAGGGAGGAGTCAATGGTTCTGTTGATGGGGTCCTCAGATAGGGAGGAGTCAATGGTTCTGTTGATGGGGGCCTCAGATAGGGAGGAGTCAATGGTTCTGTTGATGGGGTCCTCAGATAGGGAGGAGTCAATGGTTCTGTTGATGGGGTCCTCAGATAGGGTGGAGTCCATGGTTCTGTTGATGGGGTCCTCAGATAGGGAGGAGTCAATGGTTCTGTTGATGGGGCCCTCAGATAGGGAGGTGTCGATGGTTCTGTTGATGGGGTCCTCAGATAGGGAGGAGTCGATGGTTCTGTTGATGGGGTCCTCAGATAGGGAGGAGTCAATGGTTCTGTTGATGGGGCCCTCAGATAGGGATGAGTCAATGGTTCTGTTGATGGGGTCCTCAGATAGGGAGGAGTCAATGGTTCTGTTGATGGGGCCCTCATATAGGGAGGATTCAATGGTTCTGTTGATGGGGTCCTCAGATAGGGAGGAGTCAATGGTTCTGTTGATGGGGCCCTCAGATAGGGAGGAGTCAATGGTTCTGTTGATGGGGTCCTCAGATGGAGAGGAGTCGATGGTTCTGTTGATGGGGTCCTCAGATAGGGAGTAGTCAATGGTTCTGTTGATGGGAGCCCTTAGATAGTGAGGAGTCAATGGTTCTGTTGATGGGGTCCTCAGATAGGGAGGAGTCAATGGTTCTGTTGATGGGGTCCTCAGATAAGGAGGAGCCAATGGTTCTGTTGATGGGGTCCTCAGATAGGGAGGAGTCGATGGTTCTGTTGATGGGGTCCTCAGATAGGGAGGAGTCAATGGTTATGTTGATGGGGTTCTCAGATAGGGAGGAGTCAATGGTTATGTTGATGGGGTCCTCAGACAGGGAGGAGTCAATGGTTCTGTTGATGGGGTCCTCAGATAGGGAGGAGTCAATGGTTCTGTTGATGGGTTCCTCAGATAGGGAGGAGTCAATGGTTCTGTTGATGGGGTCCTCAGATAGGGAGGAGTCAATGGTTCTGTTGATGGGGCCCTCAGATAGGGAGGTGTCGATGGTTCTGTTGATGGGGTCCTCAGATAGGGAGGAGTCGATGGTTCTGTTGATGGGGTCCTCAGATAGGGAGGAGTCAATGGTTCTGTTGATGGGGCCCTCAGATAGGGATGAGTCAATGGTTCTGTTGATGGGGTCCTCAGATAGGGAGGAGTCAATGGTTCTGTTGATGGGGGCCTCGATAGGGAGAAGTCAATGGTTCTGTTGATGGGGACCCAGATAGGAATGGGTCAATGGTTATGTTGATGGGGTCCTCAGATAGGGATGAGTCAATGGTTCTGTTGATGGGGTCCTCAGATAGGGAGGAGTCAATGGTTCTGTTGATGGGGGCCTCGGATAGGGAGAAGTCAATGGTTCTGTTGATGGGGTCCTCAGAAGTGGAGGAGTCAATGGTTCTGTTGATGGGGTCCCCAGATAGGAATGGGTCAATGGTTCTGTTGATGGAGTCCTCAGATAGGGAGAAGTCAATGGTTCTGTTGATGGGGTCCTCAGATAGAGAGGACTCAATGGTTCTGTTGATGGGGTCCTCAGATAGGGAGGAGTCCAATGGTTCTGTTGATGGGGTCCTCAGATAGGGAAGAGTCAATGGTTCTGTTGATGGGTCCTCAGATAGGGAGGAGTCAATGGTTCTGTTGATGGGGTCCTCAGATAGGGAGGAGTCAATGGTTCTGTTGATGGGGGCCTCAGATAGGGAGGAGTCAATGGTTCTGTTGATGGGGTCCTCAGATAGGGAGGAGTCAATGGTTCTGTTGATGGGGTCCTCAGATAGGGTGGAGTCAATGGTTCTGTTGATGGGGTCCTCAGATAGGGAGGAGTCAATGGTTCTGTTGATGGGGTCCTCAGATAGGGAGGAGTCAATGGTTCTGTTGATGGGGTCCTCAGATAGGGAGGAGTCAATGGTTCTGTTGATGGGGTCCTCAGATAGGGAGGAGTCAATGGTTCTGTTGATGGGGTCCTCAGATAGGGATGAGTCAATGGTTCTATTGATGGGGCCTCGGATAGGGAGAAGTCAATGGTTCTGTTGATGGGGTCCTCAGATGTGGAGGAGTCAATGGTTCTGTTGATGGGGTCCCCAGATAGGAATGAGTCAATGGTTCTGTTGATGGAGTCCTCAGATAGGGAGAAGTCAATGGTTCTGTTGATGGGGTCCTCAGATAGGGAGGAGTCAATGGTTCTGTTGATGGGGTCCTCAGATAGGGAGGAGTCAATGGTTCTGTTGATGGGGTCCTCAGATAGGGAGGAGTCAATGGTTCTGTTGATGGGGTCCTCAGATAGGGAGGAGTCAATGGTTCTGTTGATGGGGTCCTCAGATAGGGAGGAGTCAATGGTTCTGTTGATGGGGGCCTCAGATAGGGAGGAGTCAATGGTTCTGTTGATGGGGTCCTCATATAGGGAGGAGTCAATGGTTCTGTTGATGGGGTCCTCAGATAGGGAGGAGTCAATGGTTCTGTTGATGGGGTCCTCATATAGGGAGGAGTCAATGGTTCTGTTGATGGGGTCCTCAGATAGGGAGGAGTCAATGGTTCTGTTGATGGGGTCCTCAGATAGGGAGGAGTCAATGGTTCTGTTGATGGGGTCCTCAGATAGGGAGGAGTCAATGGTTCTGTTGATGGGGTCCTCAGATAGGGAGGAGTCAATGGTTCTGTTGATGGGGCCCTCAGATAGGGAGGAGTCAATGGTTCTGTTGATGGGGGCCCTCAGATAGGGAGGAGTCAATGGTTCTGTTGATGGGGTCCTCAGATAGGGAGGAGTCAATGGTTCTGTTGATGGGGTCCTCAGATAGGGAGGAGTCAATGGTTCTGTTGATGGGGGCCTCAGATAGGGAGGAGTCAATGGTTCTGTTGATGGGGTCCTCAGATAGGGAGGAGTCAATGGTTCTGTTGATGGGGTCCTCAGATAGGGAGGAGTCAATGGTTCTGTTGATGGGGTCCTCAGATAGGGAGGAGTCAATGGTTCTGTTGATGGGGTCCTCAGATAGGGAGGAGTCAATGGTTCTGTTGATGGGGTCCTCAGATAGGGAGGAGTCAATGGTTCTGTTGATGGGGTCCTCAGATAGGGAGGAGTCAATGGTTCTGTTGATGGGGTCCTCAGATAGGGAGGAGTCAATGGTTCTGTTGATGGGGTCCTCAGATAGGGAGGAGTCAATGGTTCTGTTGATGGGGTCCTCAGATAGGGAGGAGTCAATGGTTCTGTTGATGGGGGCCTCAGATAGGGAGAAGTCAATGGTTCTGTTGATGGGGTCCTCAGATGGGAGGAGTCAATGGTTCTGTTGATGGGGTCCCCAGATAGGAGGGTCAATGGTTCTGTTGATGGGGTCCTCAGATAGGGAGGAGTCAATGGTTCTGTTGATGGGGTCCTCAGATAGGGAGGAGTCAATGGTTCTGTTGATGGGGTCCTCAGATAGGGAGGAGTCAATGGTTCTGTTGATGGGGTCCTCAGATAGGGAGGAGTCAATGGTTCTGTTGATGGGGCCCTCAGATAGGGAGGAGTCAATGGTTCTGTTGATGGGGTCCTCAGATAGGGAGGAGTCAATGGTTCTGTTGATGGGGTCCTCAGATAGGGAGGAGTCAATGGTTCTGTTGATGGGGCCCTCAGATAGGGAGGAGTCAATGGTTCTGTTGATGGGGTCCTCAGATAGGGAGGAGTCAATGGTTCTGTTGATGGGGTCCTCAGATAGGGAGGAGTCAATGGTTCTGTTGATGGGGTCCTCAGATAGGGAGGAGTCAATGGTTCTGTTGATGGGGTCCTCAGATAGGGAGGAGTCAATGGTTCTGTTGATGGGGTCCTCAGATAGGGAGGAGTCAATGGTTCTGTTGATGGGGTCCTCAGATAGGGAGGAGTCAATGGTTCTGTTGATGGGGTCCTCAGATAGGGAGGAGTCAATGGTTCTGTTGATGGGGTCCTCAGATAGGGAGGAGTCAATGGTTCTGTTGATGGGGTCCTCAGATAGGGAGGAGTCAATGGTTCTGTTGATGGGGTCCTCAGATAGGGAGGAGTCAATGGTTCTGTTGATGGGGTCCTCAGATAGGGAGGAGTCAATGGTTCTGTTGATGGGGTCCTCAGATAGGGAGGAGTCAATGGTTCTGTTGATGGGGTCCTCAGATAGGGAGGAGTCAATGGTTCTGTTGATGGGGTCCTCAGATAGGGAGGAGTCAATGGTTCTGTTGATGGGGCCCTCAGATAGGGAGGAGTCAATGGTTCTGTTGATGGGGGCCTCAGATAGGGAGGAGTCAATGGTTCTGTTGATGGGGTCCTCAGATAGGGATGAGTCAATGGTTCTGTTGATGGGGTCCTCAGATAGGGAGGAGTCAATGGTTCTGTTGATGGGGGCCTCAGATAGGGAGAAGTCAATGGTTCTGTTGATGGGGTCCTCAGATATGGAGGAGTCAATGGTTCTGTTGATGGGGTCCTCAGATAGGGAGGAGTCAATGGTTCTGTTGATGGGGTCCTCAGATAGGGAGGAGTCAATGGTTCTGTTGATGGGGTCCTCAGATAGGGAGGAGTCAATGGTTCTGTTGATGGGGTCCTCAGATAGGGAGGAGTCAATGGTTCTGTTGATGGGGTCCTCAGATAGGGAGGAGTCAATGGTTCTGTTGATGGGGGCCTCAGATAGGGAGAAGTCAATGGTTCTGTTCATGGGGTCCTCAGATAGGGAGGAGTCAATGGTTCTGTTGATGGGGTCCTCAGATAGGGAGGAGTCAATGGTTCTGTTGATGGGGTCCTCAGATAGGGAGGAGTCAATGGTTCTGTTGATGGGGTCCTCAGATAGGGATGAGTCAATGGTTCTGTTGATGGGGTCCTCAGATAGGGAGGAGTCAATGGTTCTGTTGATGGGGGCCTCAGATAGGGAGGAGTCAATGGTTCTGTTGATGGGGTCCTCAGATAGGGAGGAGTCAATGGTTCTGTTGATGGGGTCCTCAGATAGGGAGGAGTCAATGGTTCTGTTGATGGGGTCCTCAGATAGGGAGGAGTCAATGGTTCTGTTGATGGGGTCCTCAGATAGGGAGGAGTCAATGGTTCTGTTGATGGGGCCCTCAGATAGGGAGGAGTCAATGGTTCTGTTGATGGGGTCCTCAGATAGGGAGGAGTCAATGGTTCTGTTGATGGGGCCCTCAGATAGGGAGGAGTCAATGGTTCTGTTGATGGGGTCCTCAGATGGAGAGGAGTCGATGGTTCTGTTGATGGGGTCCTCAGATAGGGAGTAGTCAATGGTTCTGTTGATGGGAGCCCTTAGATAGTGAGGAGTCAATGGTTCTGTTGATGGGGTCCTCAGATAGGGAGGAGTCAATGGTTCTGTTGATGGGGTCCTCAGATAAGGAGGAGCCAATGGTTCTGTTGATGGGGTCCTCAGATAGGGAGGAGTCGATGGTTCTGTTGATGGGGTCCTCAGATAGGGAGGAGTCAATGGTTATGTTGATGGGGTTCTCAGATAGGGAGGAGTCAATGGTTATGTTGATGGGGTCCTCAGACAGGGAGGAGTCAATGGTTCTGTTGATGGGGTCCTCAGATAGGGAGGAGTCAATGGTTCTGTTGATGGGTTCCTCAGATAGGGAGGAGTCAATGGTTCTGTTGATGGGGTCCTCAGATAGGGAGGAGTCAATGGTTCTGTTGATGGGGCCCTCAGATAGGGAGGTGTCGATGGTTCTGTTGATGGGGTCCTCAGATAGGGAGGAGTCAATGGTTCTGTTGATGGGGTCCTCAGATAGGGAGGAGTCAATGGTTCTGTTGATGGGGTCCTCAGATAGGGATGAGTCAATGGTTCTGTTGATGGGGTCCTCAGATAGGGAGGAGTCAATGGTTCTGTTGATGGGGGCCTCAGATAGGGAGGAGTCAATGGTTCTGTTGATGGGGACCTCAGATAGGAATGGGTCAATGGTTCTGTTGATGGGGTCCTCAGATAGGGATGAGTCAATGGTTCTGTTGATGGGGTCCTCAGATAGGGAGGAGTCAATGGTTCTGTTGATGGGGGCCTCAGATAGGGAGAAGTCAATGGTTCTGTTGATGGGGTCCTCAGATAGTGGAGGAGTCAATGGTTCTGTTGATGGGGTCCCCAGATAGGAATGGGTCAATGGTTCTGTTGATGGAGTCCTCAGATAGGGAGGAGTCAATGGTTCTGTTGATGGGGTCCTCAGATAGGGAGGAGTCAATGGTTCTGTTGATGGGGTCCTCAGATAGGGAGGAGTCCAATGGTTCTGTTGATGGGGTCCTCAGATAGGGAGGAGTCAATGGTTCTGTTGATGGGGTCCTCAGATAGGGAGGAGTCAATGGTTCTGTTGATGGGGTCCTCAGATAGGGAGGAGTCAATGGTTCTGTTGATGGGGTCCTCAGATAGGGAGGAGTCAATGGTTCTGTTGATGGGGTCCTCAGATAGGGAGGAGTCAATGGTTCTGTTGATGGGGTCCTCAGATAGGGTGGAGTCAATGGTTCTGTTGATGGGGTCCTCAGATAGGGAGGAGTCAATGGTTCTGTTGATGGGGTCCTCAGATAGGGAGGAGTCAATGGTTCTGTTGATGGGGTCCTCAGATAGGGAGGAGTCAATGGTTCTGTTGATGGGGTCCTCAGATAGGGAGGAGTCAATGGTTCTGTTGATGGGGTCCTCAGATAGGGAGGAGTCAATGGTTCTGTTGATGGGGTCCTCAGATAGGGAGGAGTCAATGGTTCTGTTGATGGGGTCCTCAGATAGGGAGGAGTCAATGGTTCTGTTGATGGGGTCCTCAGATAGGGAGGAGTCAATGGTTCTGTTGATGGGGTCCTCAGATAGGGAGGAGTCAATGGTTCTGTTGATGGGGTCCTCAGATAGGGAGGAGTCAATGGTTCTGTTGATGGGGTCCTCAGATAGGGAGGAGTCAATGGTTCTGTTGATGGGGTCCTCAGATAGGGAGGAGTCAATGGTTCTGTTGATGGGGTCCTCAGATAGGGAGGAGTCAATGGTTCTGTTGATGGGGTCCTCAGATAGGGAGGAGTCAATGGTTCTGTTGATGGGGGCCTCAGATAGGGAGGAGTCAATGGTTCTGTTGATGGGGTCCTCAGATAGGGAGGAGTCAATGGTTCTGTTGATGGGGTCCTCAGATAGGGAGGAGTCAATGGTTCTGTTGATGGGGTCCTCAGATAGGGAGGAGTCAATGGTTCTGTTGATGGGGTCCTCAGATAGGGAGGAGTCAATGGTTCTG